>BJBW01005164.1:109282-113641 GCA_004320125.1 Scolopax mira | reverse complement strand
CCCTGCCCAGGGCAGGGGGGTTGGAACTCAATGATCTTGAAGGTCCTTTCCAATTCAAACGATTCAATGATTCTATGAAAGAGAAACCTGGCCCATTCTTTCTGTATTAACATCTGGCTTTTCCTGTAGTGATTTCAAAGGCTTTGACAAAGGAGATAAGATTTCCAGTTCCACTCTATGTGAAAATCGGGCTGCAATGAAGTGGCAGTGGACCAGAAGCTGCCTGGATCTCACTGCAGTGCTTCAAAGAGCATCCTCTCTGCACTTCCAAGGGACCATTTAGTCAAGATTTTCAATGACGAATTGACAATGATGAACAATGACAAACCTTCAGGATGGATTTTTGTCCTTTACACTCTAATACTTGGGAAGAAGATAAGGAAAAACAAAACCAAATCCAAACCCATTAGATTCACATTCATATCAGAGATGTTCCTCTGGTGCAAGGAAAGATGCCTCATCGTTGCCCTGGGTGTAGCAGTCAGGGGTTGGCTAGACCTCTGTCTAGCCTTAGCATCTCCCCTGGGATGTGGGAGGCTGGTGGGATTCTGCAGAGGGCAAATACCTGCTCCCAGACATCCCCAGAGGAGGATGTGGAAGTGGAAGGAGCTGCCTGTGGTTGTGCTCCTGGGCAACAGCTCACACTTGCATGAAGCCGTCTGCACTCTCCCGCTTGGGCAGCCAGTGATTTCCTTCAAAATGGCTCAAAAATATCTTTTACAAATTGCTCGTTAGTGGGTTCCTCGATACCTAGAGTACCCAATGAATGGCGTCATTCTCACAGGCTACTTGCCATCATTGCATTTTCCTCTCTTGTATTTCATCCCCGAAGCCTGGAGGAGCAGCAGGAGTTTGCCTTTTGCCTTGCAGCAACAGTCTGAAATCCCAAGCTCAGACAAACCGAGTCTGGGATGAGGTGGGAGGGCTGTGCAGAGGTCTAGAAAAACAGGCAAAGTGTGAATCACAGATATTCAAACTTTCCCAGGGTTTGGACCCAGGGCTGCCTGTAGAGACCCAAGGCATAAAGTTGTATTGCACACGACTGCCAGAATCTGCATCAGGGATGGATGGTCCGGTATCAGATGGGGACTGAGTGTTGATCTGCTGGAGGGTGGAGAGGCCTTGGCTTTGCAGAGGGATCTGGACAGGCTGGATGGATGGACTGAGGTTCAACAAGGCCAAGTGTCAGTTCCTGCCCTTGGGTCACACCAAACCGCTGGAGCACGACAGGCTGGGGGAAGAATGGCTGGAGCTGCCTGGCAGAAAGGACCTGGGGGTGTTGGTCAACTGTCGGCTGAACGTGAGCCAGCAGTGTGCCCAGGTGGCCAAGAAGGCCAACAGCATCCTGGCCTGTATCAGGAACAGTGTGGGGAGTAGGTCCTGAGAGGTGATCGTCCCCCTGTACTCGGCACTGGTGAGACCCCACCTCGAGTGCTGTGTCCAGTTTTGGGCCCCTTACCACAAGAGGGACATTGAGGTGCTGGAGCGGGTCCAGAGAAGGGCAATGAAGCTGGTGAGGGGTCTGGAGCACAAGTCTTATGAGGAGAGGCTGAGGGAGCTGGAGTTTTTCAGTCTGGGGAAGAGGAGACTGAGGGGAGACCTTCTCGCTCTCTACAACTCCCTGAAAGGAGGCTGTAGAGAGGTGCGGGTTGGTCTCTTCTACCAGGTCACAGAGGATAGGACAAGGGGCAATGGCTTCAAGTTGCACCAGGGGAGGTTCACGTTAGATATTAGGTAATATTTCTTTCCTGAAAGGGTTGTCAGGCCTTGGGATGGGCTGCCCAGGGAGGTGGTTGAGGCACCAGCCTTGGAGGTATTCAAGAGACCAGTTGACATGGTGCTCGGGGATATGGATTAGTGTTGGGTTGGTGTTGTTTTGGGTGTGGATTGGGGAGATTTCTGGTCACATGGACTGTGGTCATTTGGGAAGAATATCTAATCCGTGAAAAGAGACCACTCATGTAATTTGCAGAGATACTTGGCTGACTCAATAGCCTTGGTCTGCACTCCCACTTTGCAAGTGTTCTCTGGATTTGCAGCAACATCTTTCTCCATCTCCCTCATTTTTCACAGGGGCTTGGAAGAGACGCTGATTTGCCCCATGCTAGTTTTCCTGGCATTTTTACCTGTGCCAGCCTCCCAGCCAGGAGGAACTGGGAAGAGAAGGGCCCTGCCTGCCCACCAGTCTGTCCATGGGGTTCCATCAGGGGGATCTTTCCTGTTCTCCCTTTCTCAGCCCTACCCCAGCTCCTCGGCCAACTCAAAGCTTCCCCTACCCTTCACCCACCTGGGCATGGCCTCCCTGATGGGACTTGGCTTGCTCCAGACACAGTTTTACAGCATTTCCTTCAGAAAGAGGTCCTCTCTCAGCAGCTCAAGCCTCCTGCTGAATCCAGCACCTCGCTCCTTGGGCATCCTGATCTCTCCGGCGGGGACGCGGGCGGAGAGGGGAGGGAGAGATTGATAGCGAGGAAAAACAGCGGATGAAAAGTAAACTCACACTACATAAATTCCCAAATTATTTTTATAAGGACACAACATTGCCACAACTCGCCAAGAACAACACCGGAATTATTTCAAGGTTTCCCATTTGTTTGTAAAGTGAATATTAAAAGGGCAGGCAGCGGTCTCCCGGTGTTCCCCTGGGAACTGTTAGTGTCCGTAGTAACGAGGTCATTCCTTTTTTATTAGGAGATGGGTTTCTGCAAAGTTAAATGTGCTGACAGCCTCTTGCCTTTGATGTGGGGTTTCACCTCGGTCCCTCCTGCAGATATTGCTGCTCCTCCCTCGCAAAGACACATCCCTGACAAACAATCTCCCCTCTGTCTTCCCTACTTGTTTGTTTAGATGCATGATGGGCAGCTCTGTTAAAGGGCAGCACACGAAGGTGGGACGGTGTTTCAGGGGCCGGGAGAGATGTGAGAGATTTGGTGGCCGTAATTAAGTCCATCTTCATTCCCCCAAAACTGCCGGGATTCTGTACCCTTCATTTTATTGAGCAGACAGATAATTACGCTCACAGCAATCACGACCCCCACCCCCCCCCCAGTTATAGCAGCAGTAAAATTGCTGGGGTGCCACCGTTCAGACAAATATGGGTCCCACAAAGCCCAGCCTGGAAGGGGAGGTGGAGAGAAGCACCCCCCTGCTCCCCTTGGCTCTCACCTTGCTCTGCAGCTACAAAGTCCTTCCTCCCCGGCAGAGTGGAAAGACCCTTTCCCAGGAGGACACCTGGGAATCTCTGCTGCTGCCCTGTGTTGATTATTACAGCACCTCCCCTGACCACTGACCTGGACATCCCCAAGGAGTGGCCTCCAGCACCCATGCACTGTGCCTACCTGACCACGGCCACCAAAGATGCTGAAAATATAGATGGGCTGCAGGATCTCCACGGCACACACCAACCAGCTGACCTGCATAAAATAAAGGATCTGATCAATGCTTATAAATACTTCAAGGGAGGGTGTCAGGAGGATGGGGCCAATCTTTTTTCAGGGGTGTCCAGAGACAGGACAAGAGGGAATGGGCACAAACTTGAACATAAGAAGTTCCATCTAAACATGAGGAGGAACTTCTTACCTGTGAGGGTGTCAGAGCCCTGGAAGAGGCTGCCCAGAGAGGTGGTGGCGTCTCCTTCTCTAGAGATATTCAAAACCAACCTGGACACGTTCCTGTGCAACCTGCTCTGGGTGGACCTGCTCTGGCAGGGGGTGTTGGACTGGATGATCTCCAGAGGTCCCTTCCCACCCCATATCATTCTATGGTTCCGTGACCTCTGGTAAGGATGCACTTGGGAGACTCAATTCTGGATTCTACCAAAGAGTTTCCCGAAGATCCCGTGCAAATTAACCAAAAAATCTCCCCAACAAAAGCACAGGGACCTCACTCAGTGGCTTCTTGGAGCCATGGCCACAGCACATCCAACACAAGGGAGACTAAGCCCCAACCGGCGCCTCGGCACAGCACAGTGACACAAAGAAAATAACATATTATTTTTTTTGTTTGAACATTAAACAGGCAACAATGCCCACAAAGTGTATTCTGTGTAGCCACTCCTTAGAGCAGCAAAAGATAAATAATACGTTCATGCTTCAAAGTGAAGTGCACATTGTGTGCACCCAAATAATAAGAAATAATGTGAGTATCCTTGTTCATCATGGACATAGTAGGAAGAAATCAACTTCTTCCCTGGGAACGAGTGCTTAGCAATGATTTATTCACTCTTGGGAAATGAATGCAAAACCCAAGGAGACACCGTTGTGCACTGAGGTGGACCAGAAATTTGTCTGCTCGTATTTAACCACAGGATCAAGAATTGCAATCAGGTGGCTGGTGATGGCACCAAAACCACTTCAGTTC
>BJBW01005164.1:9282-104282 GCA_004320125.1 Scolopax mira | reverse complement strand
CACCCGAAGAAGGGCTGAGCGCCCTTCGGGGGGACACAACACATCACGCCCAGCAAGGTCTGTCCTCTGCAAAGGGATGTCGCTGCCGCAGATGAAGTGGTTTTTCTGCAAGGACACCGCAGCCTTTCAAAGGGTAGCAAAACGCTTTCCTCCCAGTTACTCAGTTCCACGTTCCAACCTCCCAAACTACACAAATCTCCTGAGAAAATGCAAGTCAGTCGGAGAGAAATCTTGGAGCCACTTCAAACGTTTTGCCAATAATTCATGCAATGAGATTAAAAAAGCCATTTCTTCCTTTGCCAAGTACACAGAGACCAGAGTGTTCCCTATTGTGTAGGAACATCACAGCATGTAGCATTTGACAAGGAAAGGTCACCGGGGAGGGGCCACAACTCCTTTTTTAAGAGGCTGCTACCAGTGTCCTTTGGAAAAACTGGTTTTACTCTCTAGCAAAAGCCACAATTGAATGCCCAGCTAAGTGGGGTGAAATACCTGCCTGTGGTTTCTTTTAAAGAGGCTCTGTTGGAGGATTCCCTGCTCTCTATCCGACCTGGGACCAACCTTCCAGTGGTGTCCACCAAGCAGACACCCCTTGACTTATCCCATCACTGCCCTAAGCCCATGCACCAGGCAGCAGAAATAACCCGAACAGAGGCTTGGGTTGAAAAGGGTCTCAGGGTATGATGTGCCCAATTTCCCTGGACTTCCAAGGACATATGGTATCTTTCCCAAGAGAGTAAGAAAGCTCTTGGAAACCAGCTGTTGGCCCGATGAGGTAGTACAAGACAGGCATTAGAAGACACAAGCAAGTGACCATAAATCTAGTGATGCTTCCCAAACTACTTCTTCACCCACCCCTGATGGGCGGTTGAGGAATGAATTCCAGCCACAGCAGACCATTTAGTAGGAGCATCACTTCCCTCATTCTCAAACACAACAGTTTTGGCCCCACAAAAGACACAGCCACAGCTGTGACGAGACGCGACGTGAAGAACTTCTCTGGGAACACACAGTAAACCTTCAAAATCGAGCATCAAGCTGGTGGGATGGGACAGGAGACTTCAAAATACCATTGGAAATCTCTGCCAAAACATTTCTGTGGTGTAAGGAGAGCTCCTGGGACACCAGCACAGAAACACGGATCCAAAATCCCTTCTCCTCCCCGGATCTCCCCTCCATAATCAAAATGGAGGGATTTCACTGGGATTGATTTCATTGTGTCATTATCAATTTATCCCCTGTGAAGCGAGAGATGACCCTCTGCCCCCAGGGGGTTTAGAAAATGCTACAGGAGCACGAGGATTACATTCATTGGGGGGGTATCTCTGAAAAGACCACTAGAAGCCATCTGCAGAAATCCCACAACAGTCTCAGACACGGACCATCCTCGCGGTGAGACACAACAGCCAGGCAGACAGGGCTATTAGAGGATCCATGGAAATAAGAATAGCCAGGAAATACCAGGCTGTCCAGCCAGTGGTCTGGTCTAAGTCCATAACCTGCCTCCAACAGCAACCATAATTCAGAAAAAAAAAAAAACCCCAAAAAAATACCCAACAAATTCCTCAAGAGGTAATTATAGAACAAGGTACAAGTAACGAGATTTTCATGCAACTTCCCCCCAATCACTGGCAGCTCCCAGGTGGCTCCTCTGCGGAGCAAATCCCATCCCAGGCTCGACTCTACCTTCATAATTCAGGATTTCCTTGTGATCCACCTGAAACATCTCTTTTAGCATCTGACCAAGATCACGGCGTCCTCAAAGCGTCGGGTGGCGGAGTTTCATGGCTAAGCTGAAATAAAAAAACAAAAAGAAGTGGGATTTTTATGGTTTGTTTTGGTTTTTTTAATGGTGAGTTACTGCTAATTCAATTTCAGCAGCTGCCAATCACCAATTTCTAGAGAGGCCCACGAAAGGCTACTTGTTTTGTGACTGAGCAGAGAGAAGGCGTTCCGGTAGTTGTTAAAGGGTTTCTAGGAAATGGCAGGAGAATTAGAAAATCCTACGGGAAAAGCAGGATGACTTCCCTTCGTGTGTCCAGGGAGGAAGAGCCTGGTGAATCCAGCTGATGGTATGATTCCCCCTGGCACCCTGGGAAGGCTTCATAGCTCCGAATGCAATTAACCGATGGACTTTGGTCTCACTTGTAAGCTGGGCTGGGCTGATCCAGGGATGCCAGTAAACCCCAAAAACTTCTCTGATAGGTACAAAAGAGCCACTTCCTCACCCAAATCTGCACGGGTTACATCATCCTTGTAGCATCCAAGCACCCTGCCCACCACAGCTCACACTGTTTCATCTCAGGATATTATGGAAATACCTGTGGTCATATTATAGTGGGCAGCTGAGACTCCTGGGAGACAGAAATTAGACCCTCCATTAAAAAAAAGACCATTTTCACCTTTGTGGGGAACTTTCTTAGGACGTATTGGGATGGAAGATGACATTACAGGGCCGTTTGTAAAAACTGTAATGTGATGTCCCCTTTCTATAGGTCATTGGTGGCAAAGCCCACCATGAGGCGAATTAAATGTTAAACTTCATGGCATTTACTTGTCACTTCTGGCCAGAAATTTCCAAGATAAACCACACCAAGAGTCCTGCTTGATGGCAAAATAAAAAAGCACCAACATTAGCTTGTGACGTGCTGCAAAAGAGCAAAGGGATCAGACTTGGTTTAGAAATAAAGAAGTGGATAAAGAATGAGAAAAATCTCATGGAAATACCAAGTCTTTGCCATTCTGTTGCATCTGTGGCCATCAGCCTGGTGGCTCCGGTGGGTTGTGGGACCTGCAACGTAGGTAGGAAAGGAGTTGAAGAACTCTTGGAAGATACCATTTATTATTCAGCTGGAAACACAGTTAACGCCAGCGGGATTTGGTCTCCCTCATAAATGTGAACAATTTTTACTTAGAGCAGTCAAGTGACCACCAGGGCTTCTCCAGCCGGCGGGATTGCAGAGCACAGTTTTAAGCAGTTTTATTAACTTTAGTTTAAATCACTTGCAGTGCTGATCCCCCTAAAGATCAAAGCTGCTCCATCATTTATACCTGGCAGGCAGTAAAATCCTTACGTAAATCTGCAAGTCCCCTTGTTAAATTTAACATTCATCACTTAACACCACTTAGCAGCCAACCAGGGGAGAGCGTGCCCTCCAGGCCCAGTCGCTCCCATCTGCATCTTTCCAGCCAGGATTCCACGGAAAAAGGAGGCCAAGTCTTTTTGTCCCATATCTGCTCCTCCAAAAGACACAGATGGGAGATGACCCTTGGAGAGCACCTCTTTGCTCTCCCTCCCCTCCCCGTTTCATCCGTGCCCACCCGCCACGGTCGCTATGTCTGAATTCCTGAAGTTCCTAGGAAATCTCAGAGAGGCTCAGAAAAACATTTTGTGCCTAATGAGGCCTTCTTGGACCAGAGTGCCATCAGACGCCACCAACGTCCTGCTAATGAGCTTCTCTCTGCGCTGTGCGGGGCCGCGCTGAACGGAGCTCTCCCCCCAGGACTGGCAGATTAAACTTTCCACTGGAGCAGGGACAGTGGTGAGGCACTGGGACAGCATCCAACTTCAGCTGAGCCGAGTAGGGACCGAGAACATGAATTTAGAACCAGCAGCCACCAATGAGGCGTAGGGAGCCCATGTGGACAACACGCACTTTGGGGAAGAAGACTGGGGGCTGGAGGAGAGTTGTGTTTCATCTCACGTGGGGTGGGCGGGATGCAGAAGGATCATATCCATCCTCTGGAAAACAATACGGGGAAAATACAGAGGCAGGACCATCATGTGTTTTTAAATAAATAAATAAATAAATAAACCCCAAAGGGCAGAAAATAGATCCGTCCAACTAATATTTGAAAGGCTGAGGGACTTGGGTCTTTTTAGTCTTGAAAAGAGAAGATTTAGGGGGGATCGATGCTTACAAATACTTAAAGGGAGGGTGTCAGGAGGATGGGGCTGGTCTTTTCTCAGTGGTGCCCAGGGACAGGACAAGAGGAAATGGGCACAAACTTGAGGATAAGAAGTTCCACCTAAATATGAGGAGGAACTTCTTTACTGTGAGAGTGGTAGAGCATTGGAACAGGCTGCTCAGAGAGGTGGTGGAATCTCCTTCTCTGGAGACATTCAAAATCCACCTGGACAACTTCCTGTGCAACCTGCTCTGGGTAGACCAGCTCCAGCGAGGAGGTTGGACTAGATGATCTCCAGAGGTCCCTTCCAACCCCATATAATTCTATGATTTTAAAAGCAACATTTCCCCTCCTTAGGGTTTAGAAAATAAAATTTTAGACTAGGTGATCTTAAAGGTCCCTTCCACCCTAGACAATTCTATGATTCCATGATGTTGGGAAGGAGATCCAGCAGCCCCAGGTAGGGGCTGTAGTAGCCACAGGGCGAATGGCCCATCCTAAAGAGATGACAAGTCCAGAAAGCCAACCATGACAGAGGGAGTGATGAAAGACAAGGATGTTTAGACAGCGCAGCAGCGGGAACGACACAAGATAAAAAGAGAAAAACTAGAAGATGGAGAGATGGACACCACCCAGAAGAAAAGTGCAGCCGCCCAACACAACAGTTTCCATGCCCTGCGTCGCTGCCACAACCGTTGCTTTTGGGAAACACTTTTTTTCCTGAAGTTTCCTCCTCTTTTTCTTTTTCTCCCTTTCCCCCCTCCTTCCTCTCTCCTGCTTCCCCCCACCCTCCCTCCCTCCCTCCAGGCAGAGATATGTTTCTCTCAGCTGCTTCTGTGCCTGTGACTTTACTGCATGGGGGAAGTCAGTCCGGAAGGTCACCTCTTTCATCAAGTATTCTATTTGCATCCAAAATTGTATGTACATGAAAAATGTGGTCGTGTGTTGCACCTAGCTGCAGACGCAGATGAAATTCTGTGGAAAGCCTGATGCACACTAACCTTTGCAGATGGTGCAGCTATTGCTGAAAAATGGATTGCTTAATAAAGCATATCATCCGACATATTTGCTGCTTGGCTAGCCAAATAGAAGTTGTTTTTTGCACAAATTTCCTTGTCAAATTTGTCAATGTTCATGTCATTTTTGCTTTAGGTCACAGAGCAAGGTGCAAATTCTTGGCATCTTTACTAGTTGCAAGCCAATTTCGGCTATTTCTAACAATGAAGTGAATTTCTCTGAGGATAAGACACTCACTTTATGGGGAGGAAAGGAAAACAGCAGGAAGTGGATAATATTTTTTCTGGGATTTTTTGGTTGTTGCCTTCTCTCCTTTCTTTTTTCTCTTTCTTTCTGAGGGATAACGTTTGCACTCATTTACGGACCTTGTTAATTCACAGCAGAGAGAAAGAGGCCTTTTAGCCAGTTAAAAAATCTATTTTGCTTGACTATTTGGTGCAAGATGCACAGAGTGGTTGGCTTTTTTTGCACTGGTGCACAGAAAATGTATCCCTTTGTGCAAGAAAACTTGCAGAGAAGAAAAGATCCATTCCTTTGGCATTCTCAGATGTGGAAGGCAGGGGTTTCTCCCCTTCTAACTCTCTGCTAGAAAAGTCATCTTTTTAAGCCTCACAATCTCTTACAATGAAAGCCACATAATGTATCTGTTTTACCAAAACAGGTTTTTCTACCTGACATATGGTGTTCCCTGCTCAGATGCACTGTTTTCAAGCCTCTTCCCTTCCTCCTGGGCTTAAGACCTTTTGGCTGCATGGAATCTTGGAGTCATGGCTGGGGTGGAAGGGACCTTCAAGATCATCCAGTTCCAACCCCCTGCCCTGGGCAGGGNNCTTCTCTGGGCAACCTGTTCCAGGGTCTCACCACCCTCGCAACAAAGCATTTCTTCCCAATATCTAATCTAAATCTTCCCTCTTAGAGTTTAAAACCATTACTCCTCATCCTATGGCTCCACTCCCTGATCAAGAGTCCCTCCCCATCTCTCCTGTAGCCCCTTTAGGTACTGGAAGGGGCTATAAGGTCTCCCAACCTTGTCTAAGGTAACAACATCAGCTGGGGGAGGTTTTGAAAATGCAGCAAGCTCTTACCCTACCGCTGTGAGGACACAGTACCAGTCCCAGGCACCGGGGTGCAGTCCATCAAGAGGGACACAGGGAACAGGAGCAGCTCATGGTGCACATGTGGAGGGGCTGGAGCCCCATTCAAGCCCTTCCTTCCTCCTCACGGCATGGCCAAATCAGGTCGTAGGAAAGAGGGCACTTCTGGGCTTTGGTGGCCCTTCAGAAGACCAGTCCCTGCTCCTTCAGTGCTGGCACCATGTGTTTTGAGGCACAGAGCTCTGCATCCAGCCATCCACCCTGACACACCACAGCTTATCCAGCCCCTTTACAAGGAGGGCAGTGATTTAGGTGCCAAGTGTGGTATTTATTTTGCATTTCTCCTTTTTGTTCCGTACCCCAGAGGATACAGTGTGGTATTTACTAGAAACAGATGCATTCCTCTCTGGGCTGTGCTATATTCCTGCAGCGATTACATTCCTCTTTGGGGGATTCATTTCTCCCTGAATTCCCACCCCCTACAAAGTCCTTTATCAAGCATAACCTTTTCCAAAGATGCACTATTTGCCAAAGTGCCTCCTCCAGCAATCTCTTCCTCTAAAAGGAGGACTTTGCTGCAGGACACAGGCGTTTGACATAAACCCATTTGCCTCCCAAACAGGCTGCCCCTTCAGAAAGCACATTCTTCTGCAAGGAACATTTTGTTTACAAGGTTTATTTTGTTAGCAGGTGTATTCCCACTAGTAAGTTTTCCACTGCACCATTTTTTTGTTTTTTTAAAGGTCTTGTTTGGTAGCCAGATAGCCGAGACTGCCTGTGATAAAGCCAGCACAAGTGATTAATAGCAAAGTCTCTGCCATTTTATTATTAATAGCAGTGTGTTGACTCAATTAAATCCAGCCTGCTTTTTTTGGCAGGCCTCCGCAATTATACATATCATTATGGGCTGCAGCCCAAATGCATCCTGGGAGTAGACCAGAACTCCACATTAACTTTTTCTGGCTCTCTCTTTTGCAGGTTGGCCACCGTAACATGTGGGCTATAACCAATCCGGGCCGCTTCGGGGATGGCAGAAGAGAGAAAGAAGGACAAATGGCAGAGGTGGGGATCACACCTAGAAAGGACATGCTCCCCCCAAAGCTGTAAATAGCCTGGCAAGCACCTCCTGGATCCATCCCTCCACACTGAACCCCATAAACAGAGTGTAATGTGTCTGGATAGTACCTGTTACCAGCAGAGGTGATTTTCCAGCACGCTGAGGGGAGTGTTCAGTAATCCCTTCCAAAACAGACTTGCGAGCAGCTTGGCCTGGCTTGAAGAGACACTCAACTGAGCTTCGAGCCTTTATGTCTCGATGGTGAGAGACTCATCTCCCAGTAAAGCTGGAATGCTCCATCTCAAAGTTGGACACGCTGCCCTCACCTTTTGAAACATCCCAACTAGTTCATCGGGAGGAAAGCTAGTCAGGCTCAGGCATAAGAGTGGGACAAAGCCAAGTTCTCAGCACTGATATGGACTCTGTGTGTCATGGCAGGTGAGTCTTCTACTCATAAAAACTCCTGGGGCATTTTCTGTAGGCTCCAAGCCCAAGAGATCCCTGAGTTATTTAGGTCACTTGTTATTTGGGAGCACCAAGATTGTGTGCCTAAATGGTTCCATGGGGAGATACAGAGACAAGGGTAGGTCACCTTACCTCGGGGTTTTGAAGGAAGCCAGATTCTGGGGACCCTGGACAACTGGTGAAGTGAAGCACCTGTGGTTTTCTCACAGCCTTTTGTGGCAGCCTATCCATAAAATTATGTCCTGTTAATCATGGGAGAAAGCTCTTTTTGGACACAATTCTCATTAAACTTTTATATACAGCATTTAGCACAGTGAGAGCCTGATCTGAGTTTTAGGTTTTGCCGTCACCCAAGTGACAAATCCTAGTCATGAAGTGCTGGAGGGACAACCAGGTCTGGTCCCTTGCAAAAGCAGCATATGTTGCCCAGCAGCGCTGACCCATCACCGTCCTTTGCAATCTGGGTGGGCTTCATCTTCCTGCAACCTGCTAACCAGAACTGGCAACTGCAGTTATGTCCTCTAGCAGCCATATGATCTGACACCTCCCACTATGACTGCTGGATTTTTCTTCCCAAGCCCACTGCTCTCTACAGCTGCAGATCTGGATTCTTCTCTCCAGCAGAGCCTGGAAATGTCCCACCTTCCTGTAGGCTCCCAGGGCACTACCCCTCTTCCTGCAGCATTTAGAGGAGATCCCACCAGTTGAAGCCCCACAGATAAAAACCAGTAGATCCTGTTTCCCATAACCTCAACACAGGGAGCTTTACAGCTGAAGGCTCTTTCCAGCTTGTGCTACTTCATCTTCCAGAAGCCCATTAAGACAGGAGGGCACACTGTGCTTTCCATCCCAGCTTGGCCTGTCTCCATCCATGTCGTCCATCTGGTTTATTTGCTGGCATCAGACAACACACAGCTGTGGGGGCTCTTGCTCAACCAGGGCGGAAGAGTTGAAGTGCTTGGCCTATAATCTCCTCCCAGTGCCTGCAATGCCTTTGTGGAAATAATTCTGCTGCTGGACGAGGTAGCACAGAGGAGCTCTGCTGCCTGTATTCCCTTGTACAGCTCTTGGCAACTGCAGAGAGGACTTCATTTGTACCCAGCTCCAGCCATTGATGAAGCTGATATTTGCAGAGCGGGACTGCAGCACTAAATATGGGTGCCAGACCACGCATCCCATAGATCTAGAGATCTGACAGACCTGTGGAGGTCCTCAAGGAAAACTTCCCTCCAGTTTGTGCAGATACTTAGCTCCATAAGCCCCTCTTGGCCGTCCCAGACAAGGTACAGTCCAGTTGGCATCCACACGTGAGTCTTCCCCTGTGAAGGCGGGGGATGTTTTGCTATTTCTACAGACCCAGATGGTGGGTGGCCTACATCACCTCCCTTGATTCTTCCATCCCAAAGGGTGGGGTTCCCAACCCAAGGCTAAGCTTTGCCAGGAAAACTCTCCAAATTCTCACCTCCCTTTCTGGGGGCCAAAGCAGAGCTTGTGAAGAGTGAGTTCCTCCCTGAGGAACCTCAGCAATGACAGGAAACCCCACCTGTGACAACACTGAGTTCAAGCACTGTCAATGTGCCTGGGAAAGACCCTGGGAGTTCTGGTGACAGGAAGGGATGCACGCATAGATGTGGGGAAGAAGACACCAGGAGGACTGATGAATGTATTTGGGGGTTTTGTACAACCTGTGTTTCTTCCCAGACAAAAGAGGCTGCAGATCCATGGCTGTGGCTCACAGAAGTCCCTCTCCCAGCAGTATGTCTGCTTTGCACGTGCCTATAGGCACAAGAAAGACAAACACAACTCAGGTTGATGCTCTTCAGAAATCTGCTTGAAGAAGGTATACCTTCCCTGGACCAGGTGGACACAGCAGCCACATCCACATGACTGGACAACGTCACTTTGTTTAACAATATGTTGAGAATCTAAGATACTTGTTCTGGTTTAGGATTCTTTCAACAGGAATCTCACTGCCCATCTATGGAGCTGTGCAGAGGAAAAGTACTTTTTTTGCAGGTTATTAGAAGCAATAGTCACTTCTCTTCCAAATTCTCTTCCAAACACACCCTCTTTCCCCACTGCCATAGAAACCAGACCCTCATTGACTCACATCTCAAACATGGGAGAATGGGACTCAAGCATCACTCTGGAGAACCCAGCCATAGTCCAACACCCAAAGTTTCGTTATCTACGTTAACATCACATCTCCTGTTCTAGGCATGGAGCTACTGACTTCCAGCACGATGTCAGCAGTTCCCTCACTTCAAGGCCTTTTTATTTCTAAGCCCAGCATAAGCCATTCAGAGAAGTCCAAGTTCTCGAGCCCACTGGTAATAAACCAAAAAAAGCTTATTACCTGAGTGAATAAGCCTGCCTTCCTCTGAGACTTCCCTTAACCCCAGGAGGAGCGACCACCAGAGAGGAGATGATTTGCAGACATTTGCCAGGGCTGTCCCTGTCGCCCCAGGACCAGTTAGTGGGAACTGAGCCGTTATTGCTTCTGTGTTATCAGTTACGCCAGGAGCTTCCTTGCCTTGTGGCTGAGGCTGCGTTGTACCAATGACTCGCAGAACATAACTAAACCATGTAAAATGTCATCCCGTGTTTGCCATTAATAAGGTTTCAATTAATAACGCAAATTCCCAAGAATACCCCCAGCCTGAAACTCAGCGCTGTGCTGCCTAACAGAGCCAATCAGGGCGCTCCCAGAGTCGAGCCACGATTAAATGCTTTTGCTTTCCAGGAAAGATGACTCCGTACTGCTGCAGCCAGAAAACCCCAATCCCATCTATACAGACCATACAGCCCCATAGGGGGTAAGACCTCCTGTGACTCAGAGGATCCCAGGAAAACTTCCAGAACAGGGTGCAGAGGTTTTATTTTTATATCTCACAAGACCTGTTTCTGCTTAACTTGCTGGCGTAAGCTGCCTGCTGATGTCCATGGGGCTGATCAGCTGTAACAGCAGGAAGACAAGAGCTGGGGCTGCGTTTAGGAGGGCCATAGGCAAAATCCAACGCATCCGAAATCACGGCAGCTGACACCAGACCTTCCACCACATCAGCAGTTTTTCACTACTCAGTGTACACACGCACACACACACACTTTTTCCCCGTTCTCAGCACGAGTGCACAGGAAACCACGGGCAGATTTAGGCTTGCACCGAGCACACATCAACCTTTCTGATGTAAAAGGCACGGGAACAGAGCCCAGGGCCCTCGCACGCATAAAGGCAAAGATGAGGAATGCAATGCCACCACACAGCTCACCTTACCCAGAGGAATATATTCCTCTCCCTGGTAAGCAGACAAAGCCACACAATGTCCCCAAGGGCACCCTCTCTCACGGATACACACAGAGCAAAGTGTCTTCCTTATTTCTGCATCCCTCCTTCAACCCGTTCCCATACACAACCTCTTGTCCACAACACACACCGGTGGGTCTGCTCACACATACACAACACACCACCCCCAGGAGGAGCTCCAGGTATTGAGAGGTAATCCTCCCAGCTCAGAGAGCCTGCTGAATGGAATAATTAATTTTCTGACGAGCACGAATATCACGCAAAGGCAGCCACCCGGATACGGTGGAAGGTTTCCAGCCAATATCCATGAGATCCGGATATTTGGATTCACCCATCCCCGGCTCCTGCTGACGGCAGCAAAGCTGAGCTTGCTGCACTGATCAGGAAAGACCTCCTGGATCTGGCTGGCTGGCCTGGGTGGCAGAAGACAGCAGAACTGCTGTGCAGAGCCCTCTCCTCCTTCCCATCAAAGACAGAGACAACTTGCCAGCTCCCATCACCTCAACCTGCCGCTCCCACCAGAAATTAATTGCCCCCCCTTCCAACACCTACCCCCCAACACCCATCTCCGGAGAGAATTGCACAAGCAGCATCAGTCTGCTCAAAGCTGACAGTCGTCCCTGGTGGAGAATTAAGGGCAAGCCCCTGATCATAGAATTGTGGAATGGTTAGAGTTGGAAGGGACCTTAAAGGTCATCCAGTTCCAACCCCCTGCCCAGGGCAGGGACACCTCCCACCAGACCAGGTTGCTCAAAGCCCCATCCAGCCTGGCCTTGATGCAAGGACGCTAATTCTCCAGGCTACAGATCAAACTTCTATCACCCCTAATCTCCTCCCATCCTTTCTTAAGTCAACTTGTTCTCCTTCATCTTACAGAGAAGGGTTAAAACACTTGTGGAGAGCAACTACAGATCCTAATTCTAGGGGACAAAAGAAGAGGAAGCTTAGAAAAGGACAGGGGATGCTAGTCATAGCAGGATTCTTAAACAATGGTTCAAATTGCACCCAAATTGCTCCCAGTTACAGAGCTATGATGCTCCTAAAGACTAAGAGATAGAGTTCTTTCTTCTGTGCAGAAATTCAGCCGGTGTTGCAGTTGCATAATTGACAAGTCTAGATAGAAATGAACAGAACATCTTACCGTGCTGGAGATCTGAGTCCCATTCCCAGCTCTGCCTCCAGCTTTGCACGTGATGAGGGACAAGTCACCTCCGTTTCGCAGCTGTAAGATTAACACAGAAATACTTGACTGTTTTGCCTGTATCCTCCTCAGATCTCAACCTCATCAAGAACTCTGGTCAAGATATAGACCAAGACAGTGCTAAATTGCCTTGTCATAAAATAATCCCTCACTGCTGTAGGAAAAGCACAGATGTGTGGCCAGGGACTCGCAGGTATGGTCATTTGCACATTGGCCAAGACACACATGTGCATCTACATGATGCCACACGGGTCACACCATCCATCTCTGCATCCACCCCCACCTATAAGTGTTTTTATCTTGGAACTCATATCAGGGAAGAAAATACCTGGCACAACTCTTCCCAGAAGACCCGAGGCCAGGAACTTAACTGTATACTCTTAGAGGGGAATTTGCTGAGGATTTTCGTGAGAGTTCAAGTCTGAGCCAAACTTCACTGTGATAAAGTCAACCTTCCATTGTGTAGGTTGGGTTCTATCAACCTTCTGGTTCTGATCCTTCCCAGTACACAGGGATCTCTGAACTTTTTTCATCCACTTAGAAATACTGCTTGGCTTTTACTGGGAACGGGCAAATTTCACACTCCTTTGTGTGTACGAGAAATCTCTTAATCTTCTTTTTTTTCCCCCCTAAGAAAAGCTAGGAAAAGAACTCGGGGGAATTATCTTACTGTAAAATTGAGGCTTACAAGTAAAAGCAGAGTCATGAAATGAAAAGCTAAAGGTCCTTAGTCATGCTGAACTTTCTTTTTCAGCTCCTGGGGTTGTTGCCCATCCACAAGAGCTCAGTATGTCACTATTTATATTCGCTAATAGGTCCCACAAAAGAGAGAAAGGATTGTTGTGTAAGTCATTGCCCCAGTCCAGAGTACATTGGGAAATTCCCACGGATATACACAATACAGAAGCAAACAAAGACATACAAATATCTGCCCGGTAAAAGATACATCTAGCTTTTCAAAGCGTGACATACCGATGCGATGAGGAATTAAGTCAAAACCCTGGATTAGATATGGGTTCAAACTCCACCCCCTTCATGTTGCATGGATGGGCTGAGGCGGCTCTGCCCGAGACTCTGTGATTTAAAAAAGAAAACCACCAATGAACAAACCACAGGTGGAGTTTTCAAAAGTGCAAGTCGGTGGGATGGGTGCTCCTAAGTCCCTCTACTGCTTTGGCAGACTTTCAGCCCTGGGAGTAAAATAAAAGGCAGGGAATATATCTATAGCTGCTAAGCTAATGAAGCTTCTTAATTTTTTTTCCAGCTCTCATTTAATCTCCGCTTTCACTGCAGAGCATTGATTCTGCCTTCCTGCACCTTTCAGATACACTTATACACACAGGGACATACATTTCACATATAGATGAGTGTGTGTACCCAGACCTGGGCACGGGAGTGTGTTTATACATGTAAAGCAACTGGGTATTTATATTTATATAATTTAAAAAATATATAAATAAATTTATATGGGTATAAATATATTTATACTATACATTGCTATTACGAACTGCTTCATTAACCTGTCAATCAGGGGTTTTTCTCTCTTTCACCCCTCTGCTGTGTTACTCCGTGGAAGGGCAGCCCGTGTCTTCGTGTCAAGAACAGACAGACACACGGACACACGCCCCCAGACATCAACACGCTTCCATTCCTGCCTCCCCCTGGGAGCTTGGCTCTGGCCTACCCTCTGGACTTCGCTGGCCACCGAGATGCCTCACGTGGTCATTTATCACCCAAGCCCCTGGCCGGTGGCACCAGGGTCCCGGTGTTGCAGCCTGGCCGCTGGGCAGGAGCACGTTTGCAGTTTGGAAGCTCTGCTGATGGGCTAGTCCCCAATAAACCCCCCAAAAGTGCTGATGTGCTGAAAGCAGCTGACACTGATGGATCTGCTCTCATCTTGCCTTTCAGTCCCGCTGCAAGAGAGGAGAGAGAGGAAGAGAAACAAAGGCAGAGATTAACTCTTTTGTCACAGAGCTCTGCAGTTTTACAAGGCAAGATAAAGCTGCTGTCCAGGTCAGGTGCAGATGGGACCAGCTCAGCACAGTCTGTCTGATTCTCCACGGAGTCCAATCTGGGGGGCAGAAAAAAAAAAAAGCCTGAACTGCACAATGATTTACTGACGGGGCCAGTGCTCCCTAACAGAGCCTTATAACTTTCCTTGTGGCTGCAGCCACAGGCAGGGAGACCAGCAGGGATGCCTGGACACGGTCCTAGGCCACCAGCTCTGGGTGACCCTGCTTGAGCAGAAGGGTTGGACAAGATGACCTCCAGAGGTCCTTTCCCATCTCAGCCATTCTGTGATGATATGATTCTCCCAAACCCACACGCCAGCCAGGAAACCAACATCCCTGCTTGCAACCACGCTGCACAACACCCCGTAGATGCACCCAGACAAACTGATTGACACCCAAAAGTGCAGACCCCCGAGGGGTGACACACGCTCCTGAGGATGCAGGCTCCACACACATGGACACCCAGGTGGATCCATACATTCCCAAGTATGAAATCATGACGGGAATTTTTGCTTCTCCATGATGCCAAGGCATCAGGCTCCCCAAATCAGCTCTCAAGCTGCCGTGCAGGATACCCCTTCACGAGAGCCAGTCAAAATATTTGAATAGCATTTCATTTAATCTCACTGAGTTTTACCTAAATTGAGCTATTTGAGGTACTGGATCCATTCTGACTAAGTTTTTCTTGAGAATTTTGCAGCTCCAAGGGGCTCAGATGCTACCCTCAGCCTGTATTTTGATGTCGTTTACAAGAACCTTCCAGACCTCCTCTCTGAGAAGGACCAGCAACACATCCACGGGGATGTGCCTTCTTCCCACATGGTCACACACAGAGCTCAGTTGCCCTCATCTCCTTCAGTGCCTTTGCACAGCTGAATTTACCACCGACAGCTACGGAAGGACCCCAAATTCTCACCCAATGCACGACCAAATGCCCTCAGAAAAGCAGACTGCACTACACTGAGCCTAAACCCACCAGCAGAGACCTGTATTAATGGGTACCACAAACAAAACCAGGGTAACAACAATAATACTAGTGCTAATTCCTATTAATAACAACGCTAAGCAACATACTTGTTCCTATGGAAAATCTTATTTCAGATGTAACTTTGATTTGCCTTCATTTGGAAAGAGGAGGGATCCTTTTTCTAGGTCCTTCTCCAGAGAAAAATCCCTAAACCCGTATTGAAAATGTCATCGTTTTCCAGTTTCAACAGAAACTTCCAAATAGCATCTTTCCAAAAAACAACAAAAAAAAAAAGTCAGATTTTTAATCAAGAAAAAGAAAAGAGATATTTTTACTAGAAAGCTGTTTTCTCACTGTAAAGCACTGCACAGCTCTAATTCCTGCCTGGATTTTTTTACAAGCCTTGTTTGTCCTGCATTTTTGTTGCACAGTTCACAAGTATTTCCAGCAGCTTCAGGCAAACCAGTCAGTGGGTAAAATAGAAATTAGCAGGAATAAATAAAAAGGGCAGGGGGCTGGCCCCCGGGAATGAATCTTGGGGACGTTTTGGGGGTTTCTGTCAGAACTGGGACCTCGTGGTGCAGAACCTCCACGGAGCTCTACAAAAAACCCACAGCAAGAACCTGTCAGATCCACAATCCATCCATCACAAAGAGCAGGGATACAGACAAGTACATTACACTTGGACACGGACACACTCCGAAACACAGACACGTCACCGCAGCGACAACTCCTGCTCTCCTGCACACCCCGCTGAGCAGACAATCCTCCCCGAAACACAAACAAGGTCTCCAAGCCCAAAAAAAACCAAAAGCAAACACCCCCTTCTCCCCACCCCCAAAAAGAAAAAGAAAAAAAAAAGAAAAGAGAGGCTGGGGAAAAAAAGTCTTGAGATTATAATTTATTTATTCCTAGAGAAAAAAAAAAAGGCTTTTTGAATTTATTTTTAATTCCTAGTGGAAAAAAAAAAGGCTTTTTGAATTTATTTTTTCTAAAAAAAGGGCAATAATTCCCAAGGAAATCTAGACGTGCTTTTTTGCCACGTCCTTCCAGCTTTTGTCTATTGGCCCACATTTCCTTTCAATGAAAAATCCTAACAGCTAAATCAGGCTCCCAGAGTCTAAAAGGGACTTGCAGAAAACGGCTCACGTCCAGAGGGTGATTTAAAATGACACCTGAAGTACAGAATCTGCTCTAAAGCCCGAAAAGAACTTCGAAATTTCAAAGTTTCCCACCACACACAAATAACAAAAATAATGTGGCCGTGTCAAACGCAGACAGTCTAGGAAACAAACCCACCAAGGAATTATTGATCATCTCTTCATGTGTCCTTAATAAAATCTTGGTCTACAAATCTATCCACAATATGCCATCTGACACACACTGAGATGAAATGTGGTGTGTGCTCTTGGCATCTAACACCCCGATGAACCATTTGTGAAATCTCGGCAGAATTTCACATTCTCAGTAGCGCGCTTTTCTAGGGGAGTGATTTCCAATCTTAATTTTATCTGTGATCTCTTTAAAAAAAAAATAAAAAGATCAGTCTGAAGGGTTTCAAAAACAACGCGTAGGTTGTTGTACAGCTGGTATGAACTTGCCTTTCTCAGGAACTTTTGCAGACTCACTTAGAAACAGCCCAGGGGATCCTGCGGACCCCAAAATCAGTATTTGCTGCTCAAATTGCAATCATGGAGGTTTTCCAGTGCCAGGGTTGGGCAGCCCTTGGCTGTAAACACCTCTGAACAAAACATCTCTGCCTCTCCATCTCGGCACTGACAGCACTGAGAGGTCCTTGAGCAGGACACTTGAGCAAGCACCTGCTTTTGAGCACCCGAGGAGCAGTGAATTCCTCCTGGGCTTCTCCTGTGGAGAAGTGGATCCCGAAGCATCTGCTGCCCAGCCACCAGAGCCCAGGGAGAGCACCAGGACAGGAGAAGATGAGAAGCTCAACATGAGCTGGCAGTGCCCAGAGAGCCAACCGTGTCCTGGGCTGCATCAAAAGAAGTGTGGCCAGCAGGTCTCAGGAGGTGATTCTACCACTCTGCTCTCATGAGACCCCACCTGGAGCTGTGTGTCCAACTTTGGAGTCCTCAACGCAGGAAGGACATGGATCTGTTGTAACGGGTCCTGCGGAGGGCCATGAGGATGATCAGAGGGATGGAGCACCTGTGAGAACAGATGAAAGAGCTGGAGTTGTCAGCCTGGAGAAGAGAAGGCTCCAGGGAGACCTTATAGCGGCCTTTCAATATCTGAAGGGAGCTCCAGGAGAGCTGGGGAGGGACTCTTTGTCAGGAAATGTAGTGACAGGACAAGGGGCAATGGTTTTAAATTAGAAGAGGCAAGATTTAGATTAGATGTTAGGAAGAAATTCTTTGCTGTGAGGGTGGTGAGACACTNNCATCCCTGGAGAGGTTCAAGGCCAGGCTGGATGGGGCTTGGAGCAACCTGGGCTGGTGGGAGGTGTCCCTGCCCAGGGCAGGGGGTTGGAACTGGATGATCTTGAAGGTCCCTTCCAACCCAAACGATTCTATGATTCTATGATTCTAAGATTTTCTCCCCAGCCCGTGCACCCACCTCTGTCCCCTCCACTCCCAGCAAGACCCACAAGGGCCCATTTATTCCCAGATATGAAATTTGTGTTGTTTCTTTATTGTGCTTTAATGAAACCCTGTTTATTCTAGGGTTTTAATTCTTTCCATCTATTATGTTTAGACAACTCATTAACAATCATTTGTTATCATTAGACTTCAATTTTAAGCTCCTTTTCCCAGAGGAGGCAGTGCGGTGCTTTTAAACATATTTGCATCATAAACAATTTCAGGGCCCCGTGTGCCATCTATTACCCCGGCCTTTCCTCCCTTCTTACCAGCCTTTCTGCTAATCTGGACTGGAAATTGCAGAAAGAGCCTCGTTGGGAATTTTGGCCGGGTCCGGGGTGATGCACGTTTCCCCCAGGCCCTGCAGCCACGGAAGGTTCTGGATCAGGACAACAGCCTGGAGCATTAATAGCAAACTCTTGAAATCTCGGGTGGTATAATGGTGAGCTGCTTTTTCCACTGGGGATTAATGACTACACGCTGCAGCTGGATTCATTAGGGCCTGTTAAAAACAGTGGGCTGGCCCAGGATAATGCCTGGGCCCCATTCTGCTCATTTATGGTGGTTCAGCTCCACTGGGTTTAGGGAAGTGGCTCTGATTTGCAGCAGGGTCCCTCGTGCGCAGGACAGATAAGGACCACGTCACACTTTGCACTCACTGACAGCTCCCGGGGCGAGGAGGGAGGAGGAAACAAAAAAATCCCATCCTTGTTCCATCGTGTAAATCCAGATGAACATTCACTCAGGCTTGCGAGGCACCCCTTGGACGTGAAGTAGCATCAGCATGCATGGAATGTGGCCAGCATCACAAAACTTCCCCTGCTAGATAGCAGGTCCCTGAAGTTGTGTAGAAAGCAGGAGAAGAGTTGTCTTTCTCCTCCTGTTTGTTTTTTTTTGTTGGGTTTTTTTATCCTAAGTATTGCTGGGTGCTGTTTTCATCATATAGTGTTCATCGCCCACCAGTAAAACGCAGAAGGAAAAAGGAATCGCTCAACCTGGAATCTCTTTACATAGGTTTTAGGCTCCAAAATCTCATTCCAAATGATGCTCGAAAAAATGTCGGATGTGCCAGCCGTGTCCACTCTTTCCCACATCCCAGCGAGGAACCCAATGACACATCTGTTTACAAGCTTACATCTTATTAGTGACAGGGCTAGATCATCTCTGTCAGTGCCAAGTCTTGTGCTGGTGCTAATACATTGTCGGTGTTGTCTTGGTACCCTGGGATCTGGCTTTTCAAGCTCATCTGGTGGTGCTACCCCAGGTCCCATAACAGGTCAGGAACATACATGGCCAAACTATTGTGTTTCGTGACACCCCCTGAGCTCTTGAAGAGCAGTCCAAAAGGAAACCTGCTGCCCGAAGGCCTCAGTTCCACATAGCTCTAAGCTTGTGCTCAACTTCTAAGGACTTGGAGGCCATTCATAGACCCTTCACCTGCCCAAAATGCCCTTTAGACCATCAAGTGCACGCAATCAAATTTTGCTGGCTCGAGTAACACACAGGGGAACACCAGGCTGGGCCACCACACTTATTAGAACTTTCCATGCGGATGCTCATAGCTTAAATGAAGATGGAAAAACTCCATACATAGTATCCTGGACTTTTCATGGAGTTTCTACCTCTCTGATGAGTTTTACAGCCTGTGCTAGAGGTAATGATGATGATCCCAGCTGCAAAGCTCCGCCCTGCACGCTAAATAAATTCCTGTAATTTTCTATCCTTCCTGTTGTTATTCTGATCCAATTAAAGTCATTGCACTTAAGTGAAAAGTCGTGATTGGCTAATTGGATTTGGGAAGGCAGAACACCCATCGGGGGCCAGGTTTAATTTAGGTTTCCTTAAAACTTCTAAAGCCAACGCCAGGCTAGAAGAGACAAGCTCCATCCTTGGTTAGCTCCAGCTCAGAGAAAAGGGATTAGTCAGTTGCTGAGTGAGCTCCCTGCTGCCTTGTGTCCATGGAGCTTTCCAATTCCAATGCCTGCCTTTTTTTCCTTTTGGAATCCACCTCCTGCAGTGGTCCTTTAGAGATCTCCCACATGCCCCTTTCTAAGTCTCTTGTCCTCAGTTTGGTCCATGCACTCACCGTTCACCATCTCTCCTGCTTTCTCTAACTATCAGTGCAGCCCCCTCCTCAGAAATACGCTCTTCCACAGTTCCCAGGGGTACTTCTGTGCAGCGACTGGACCTGCAGTCCTGGACGTGGGGCATGACTCAAACTCCTCTAAAGTCAAGTTGAAGTTTTACCACTGTGGTGGAAGAGGTTCAGCCCATGGAGACCTCTAAGGACTTTTCCACACTGAGTGGCCAACTCCTTCCAAGCTTCCAAGGTGCAACCCCTGGAGCTCCATTCACGAAGTGAATATGACAAAAGATCCTTTTTCCATGAGGATTTGGAAGAGACCAGAAGTCCACCTGTGTCATTTCCAACATAAACCATTCAAAAATGGTGTACTGTAGCTGCTAAAACCAGAAGGTTCACTGAAAGTCATTAAAATACTTGATAAAAATCACAGATCCCGAGTATCTTCCAAATTTTAAGCTTCTAAGAAGTTCAGAGGCTATCTATCCTGACCAAATGCCCACCTTGGACACAGAAATACTGCAAAGGTTAAAAAAGGAAAGGACAGCTGACACTGCCATACGCTTACCTGATCCTAAGAGCAGGGAGTTTCAGAAACTCAGCAGTTTTCATGGAACCCATAATAAAAATAGAAGAGTTGCTAACACTACCAACCAAACCCATAAGCTCAGGAGCAATCAAAAATATATCCTGACAAATATTAACAAGAGTAAACAATAGTTGAGATAGAATTTAGATTCCCAGTTTCGGGACACTTTCAAAACACTTTGTTGGTTTGGGGGTTGGCTTTTTTTTCTTATCCTTTTTTTTTTTTCTTTTTTAAGATCATGTCTAAGCATTTAGAAAATGTTAGGTATTTCCAGTCTCGCACCCAAAACACAAGACATTCAAGATCACCAGGCACATTAAGAAGCCTGGCTATTAATATTTGTAAATATTTGCAGCATCAAATGTTGGGAAGGAGAATCACCTGAACCATTTCCTGGCTTCTTCCTTCTGCTCCTATTGAAACAGAAGAGATAAAGAGGATCAGCCAAAGAAACAGATCTCTTTTCTCCTACCTGTTGCACTTTTTAAAAAAGAAATCACCATTTTTGTTTTGGTTGACAACCCTGGTGGAAATATGCTCCCTTCCCACTGTTTCTAGGATTTTCCAAGCCTCACTTCAGCTGGGTCCTTTTTTTTGCAAGCCTGGCCCTACCACCCAATGATGTTGCTACCAAAAAAATCTTCAATTTGATCTCTGCTTTTACACACAAATGTCTAACACATGCTTCTTTCCCTGTGGTCTTGCCAGTAGTGGACCACAAGCCAGAAATTGCCATGACCCACGTTCCCAGCTTCTCCTGCTCTTGGCATTGACTGCCTTTCAGAATCTGGCCCCCGAGGCTTCACAGTTGGCTCCTGAAAAGAAAAAGGGCCCCTCCTTAAAAATCACAGTCCGTGCAAGTTTGTGTCTTCCGTGAAAATTAACATGCTGGACAGCAGATGGGACAAACACATGCTAGAGGCCAGATCCTTATGTTGGTTACACCAGGTTCATCTGCAAACTTAAGGGAACAAGGGCAAACGCCAGAACTAGAGCAATTTACACAAGCAGTAGGTCTGCCCCCCCGCTGGCTGACAGTAACAGTTTGGATTTTCAGTCAGAGAGAGAGAGAGAGGGAAATAAATACCTTTATACAAAATTTCAACCAACTACAAAGCCTTCCTAAGAGGACCCATGCGGCGATGCTTTGTACCCGATTCAGATGCTTAAAAAACCAACCAACCCAAAATAAATAAATAAATAGATAAATAAATAAATAAATAAAACCACAAACAAACAAAAAAACCCAAAACCACCACACCACTTTGCCAAGCAACAGGCTCCACATCCACCTTTGGAGAGGCACATTGCCCCCAGGGATACAGAAGTCACTTGATTTTCTCCTCTTTGCTCCCAGTTCCTAATTTACATGTCCTAAAATCCCTACTTATGGTAAAAAACAGTTATGGGTACAACCTCATGGAAGTTTCCAGCTGCACCCTGCAAAAGAGGAAAGTCCATGGTGAGCAGACAGCACACAGAAGAAGGGCACATTCCAAATGAAGTGCATCCTTCCTTGAAGGCCTTGACTTCTTTGAAGGGAAGATCTAGATACTAAACCAACTTCCTCCCCACGGCCCAATCATCCCCTTGATTCTTGGCCTCATTGATTTGAGGACACTCAATTCCCTCTTACTCAATTCCTGGCTTTTGGCTGGCCACCCTCAAGGCCAGAAGGACCATGGCAAGTTTGTGGTTCTACCCAAGTCCTCCTTTTCTCCTCAAGTTTTCACACATCCTTCTTTTTGGGATACAGTTCCTTCCACTCCAGTTACACTCCATTTATTTCTTTGAACTTTTCAAAGGGAATTGGCACTTCCTGAGGATGCTGTCCAAATTCCAGCTGGACACTAGGAGCAACAGGGACTATCTACGTAGAGAGTCAGACCTAAGAGACCTTCATTGATTTCTGACAATAGCACATACAAAATAAGCACCTCTGCTTTTGGATTCTCCAGCAAGGGTAGCACAAAGATTTCTGTGCTCCCAGGTCAAACCTGTCTCCTTCATGGACAGGCTCTCTGGACACATCTGGCACGTTATCAAATTAATTTCCATTGAGCTTGATCCAATGTTCATCAAAGTCAATAGTGACATTTCCTGGGTCATGCCAGAGGTCCAGTAATGCTCCATACCTTCCCATATGCAATCATTTAATTACCTCCCTCTAATTACCTCTGCAGGGAGCTTAAAGATGTTCAGTTTGCAACACCTCTTCCTGATGTTCCCTGGATCAAGTCTTTGTCCAGGAGAAGGGGACTGGCCAGATCCAAGTTAGAGGAAGGGTTTTGCAGACGCCACATTGACCTGCAAGAAGCTCAACAGCAAGGAAGGGAAAAATATATTTATCATTACTTCTCTTGATCAGGATCTATTTCCTGAAGGACTCTTTGGAGCCGGAAACTCTGGTCACATCTATGTGAACATGCACACATATCTATACGAATGTCCAAAGACAACCGACCCCAAAGGTCAAAGAGGACTCCCACTCTAAAAAACAATAAAGCTCTCAGCTCAACTTCAAGGAAGAGGCAAAAGCAAATGATCAGAGAGAGCGAGAAAGCAAGAGAGACAGAGATAAAGAGAAAAAACCAAGGGGAAGATGATTTTCTATCAACAAAACAGCAGGGACGAATTCTAGTTCATCTCATCGGAAACATCTCCTTCGTGTGCAAACACCGCCTGGAGCCAGCACTAATCTCCCAGATTAAAGCCTTTTAATAGCAATTAGTCCTCTCTGCACTAACCCACTGGACACTCCACTGCATATTTGGGAAAGGGGGGGAGGCTGGAGGGAGTGTCACCAACAGTTTAACTCATAAGTGCCCTGATGCGTCTCCAAACGTTTGTTCTCCACACACACACGTTTGCGCATAGGCCACGAGGTTCTGGAAGCAGAACCTGTTTGGATTGCAGCAGAGAACAGGACCACAACAGCTAGACCTGGGTGTTGCACGTGTAAATACCCGGGTGAGTTGGATCAAGCCCAGATCCAGAAGGTGGAATTTCAGAAGAGCATCGTGGCAAGCCAGAAGCGTTAGCCGGCTACAGTCAGAAGCACTGACCCACCAACAGCTCCAAGGGCTACCCCAGCTGGCAACAAGAGACAGCCACAGGCAACAAGATGTCCTTAGAGCTACCTTCATGCTACCAGCTTGCTGAACGAGCCTTGGTACCGCTCCTGCCTGAGACACCTTCCACCATCCCTGGAGAAAAGGAGGAGGAGAGATTTTTTCCTATTATTTTTTTTAAATTGTTTTTGGTTGGTTTGTCTCCGTGTCTCATCCAAGGCCTTGTGTGACCTCTCTGTGAGCGTTGAGCTGGTGTCCCATCTGGGTCTGGCAGAGGGAGCAGCTCCTCACCTCCTGCACAGGGTGGGAAGGAGCCAGACCGCTACACCAAGAAGACCAGGTCCTACAGAAAGGACCTCAGATTGCGTACCAGCCCCTCGTTAATAAAAATAAAACGAGCAGCTTGGACTGAAATGGCTGAGAGGGGGGAGAGGAGAGGAGAGCAGAGAGGACACTGGTGCGAAACAGCAGCCTCTGCGCAGAGACTCTGAACTTCCCAAATGACAAGCCAAGCAGAATTTCTTGGAAGGAGCCACCTCAGCTGCCCTTCGAGCTACCAGACCACACAAACAGGACAGAGAAAAACCTTCCGTGAGGTGACTGAAGGGAGGGGAAAACTACCCCAGGTCATTATTATCCTCTCCCCCACCAACAGTGGGAACTGCCAGAACCTCCTCACAACCCGGTGGTGCCCCCCACCCTCTAACACACACACACACACACAACATCCATAGGGGTAGTGCAATTACTATTCAGGCTGGGGGCTGAAGATAGTCTCCTGGCCCTTCTTCTAATGTAAGGTTATTGTAATTGATATGAAGGTAATTGATAATGTGTTACGGTGAATAATGTCTTCAATTTTCTGCTAAATCCCATTTTTGTAGCCATCTGGGCTCCTCCAACTGCCCCCCTGGGACGCAGAGTAATAGATAGTAATTATTCTCAAGTCATTTACTTTTTCAAAGTGTTTAGTGCTTATCTGTTTTACAATTAAAATGGAAACGACCCTGATTCACTTCCTTTCTTTTTTATTTAAATAGCATTCACACACACACACACACACTCTCCTCCACTCACTGGAGCCTGGAGGGGGTGTGCCTGGATGTGTGTGCATGTGTGTGTCGTGTGTTATTGTCCCGGGGAAACACACGGGATGGAGTTACACAGTTCATCCTGCACCTTCACTCCACCAGGGTACAACCACACGACAAGATGAAATATAAATCACCTTCCTTCCCCCTGCTTGTCCCCACGGTGATGGGCAGAGCCAACGCCACAAATACATCCCATTCCCCCACCGCAAGGAACACCCCTGGGGAGGGACACATCCAACACACAACACAACACACCCCATCCCAGAAACACACCCCTAAATACACGCACCTGACCTGTGTCTGGGCACCGTGTATTCCCATGGGATCAATCCGCCGATCTAGAAATCCATGGCAAGTGCATCAAAGCGATGATGTTTCACCCCAAAACTGGTAATCCGTACAAAGAGAAACCTGCAATTTGTAACAGACACAGTTAGACCTAGAAAAATACAGTCAGGCATTTAAATGCAGAGACCCGTATGAACAGGTTGCCCAGGGAAGTCGTGGTGCCCCATCCCTGGAGGGGTTCAAGGCCAGGCTGGATGGGGCTTGGAGCAACTTGCTCTGGTGGGAGGTGTCCCTGCCCATGACAAGGAACTAGATGATCTCAAAGGTCCCTTCCAACCCAAACCATTCTATGAATACGACTTAGATGCCAGAATACACATGTAAATGTAAATAAACTGAGGCGAGCCATTAAATGTACCACCAGTGAAAAGCATCCTTTGCACAGCAGCTAAACTTATTTCAGTATCTGCTCCAAACCCTTCAGCTTGTGCCTCAGCTTGTGGTATGCCAGGTGAGATGAAAATAAGCACATCCACGATGCTCATGGGGAGCCACCATGCCAGATTTAAGGATGTGATGGTCATAGCCCAAGCTTTGGTAACCAAC
This sequence comes from Scolopax mira, assembly GCA_004320125.1. Taxonomy (NCBI): domain Eukaryota; kingdom Metazoa; phylum Chordata; class Aves; order Charadriiformes; family Scolopacidae; genus Scolopax; species Scolopax mira. The sequence continues at coordinate 78,925 of BJBW01005164.1, read as the reverse complement.
GCACAGAACATACAAACTCCCTTACAGAAACTCAGGCAAGGAGGACTAATGGTCCAGGAACTTTCCCGGGGCCAATATTTGGGTGAGAAAACCCAACCCATTTGAAGCAGAGCTCCAACAGGCAGAAATCACAGAATCATAGAATGGTTTGGGTTGGAAGGGACCTTCAAGATCATCCAGTCCCAACCTCCCTGCCCTGGGAGGTTGGGCAGGGACACCTGCCACCAGACCAGGTTACTCAAAGCCCCATCACAGATCTCATCCCAATAAACCCAGGGGAGGTGCTGCTGTTTCTATGATGATTTGAGAAGGAACCTGAACGCAAGATTGTGCCAGATTCAGGCAGAGTGGCCCGTAGGGCTTCAGAATGAGACTACACAGCTAATCTTCAGAGCTGGTGCTCTGCCACGCTCTCCCATCACCATCTCCATTACCAGCCTCCAGGCTGCTCCCACTGGAGTGAAAATTACCTCACTGCTACCTTAAAGTTTCTGCCTTTGCCCCAGAGTCCCAAAAAAGACACGTTCAGGTAGGTACAGGCTGGTGTTGAAGTAGAACCTGAAGGAAAGAAGGAAGGAAGGAAAGATTGTGAGGATCCTGGGACAATTCTACCTAGTGTTTTACAGACTCCAGGTTGCTAACTTTTATCCAGAACTCAAAGATGGAGCTTTTTAAAGGCGACTGCCCATTCCCAGTCATAATTCAGACCAAACGAGTGGCTGAAATCTGAAAAAGCCCAGACTTTTGCATCTCAAAACAGACTCATAATTTAGGCAATTATTTTGTGAAAACCTTTACAGTACCAAATCTGGATTATAAACCAGATCTTCTCAGGCATGCATCCATACCCTTGGAGCTCAAAGCTTCCCTGGAGGCAGCACCGGAGGAAATAGGAGCTCCATCCCACTTTTTTACTCCCCAGCTAGAGAATTTGCTAATTAGAAGCTGATAATTCCCCAGAGCAAAGGGGAGGGGAGTCCCTTTTTCCCTGGGACATGTATCTCACCCACTATCCCCTCTCCAAAAGCCAGGATACGGAACCATTGCCTATTTCAGCAGATGGATGAGTCAATCCTTTTAATTAATAATTCTGTATATATATATATTTCTTTTTTTTTTGCCTGTGTGAACAATCAGATGACAGCTTCCATAACCAGCCCCACAACCTGTGTCACCATTGCCCCAGCCTTCCTCCCTTCTCCCAGTAAACCACCGGAGCGTTGCTGCCCTTTGCTGCCAGGCAAGGGCAGACCTAGGTCTTTGAGCAGGAAGATCCTGTTGTTCTTTTGTTTGAGTTTGTAACTCTTTGGGGCTGTTCAGTTATTCCCCCCCCCCCTCCTTTACTCTCTCTGTTTCCTTTTTAATTCTTTTTAATGACTTTCCCCGATGCAATCGGCAGAGGACCGCGCAGAGACTGCTTCCCCCTGCTGAGAGGGAAACAAGACTGAGGGAAAAGGGCACCAAGGGAACTGTTCACATCCTCGATTCATCTCTGCCAGCCCCTGTTCCCTGGTGACTAGCCCCACGCAGCCTGGCTGTGTGGAGCTAGCCTGGAACGAAGCAGAACCTGCACTGGGAAAATCTCAGCTGGTACCCACCAGGTCTGGCTGTGTCGGGGATGTCAAAGAAAGCCAAGGTGTCCTGACCATGACTGTGGTCCATATGGTCCCACCAAAAGGGTAGCAACGTGGGCTGAGGAGGGGTTGCGAGTCCAACAGAAGTCCCCTAACCATGGAGAAGTGGTTGGAGTCCACAGCTTGGCTATCGGGGAACACATGTGAGCGCTCCAGCTTGGGAAACCTGCTGCTGGGAAGCCAAGGAGCTTGGCAGACCCAAAGGTTAAGACTCCTACAGCACTCACAAACTCCCAGGCAATGCCATCCTTTGTTCCAGCCGTCCCCCCCAGCTCCAAGCTGGGAATGAGCTCGGTGGAAGCCAGATGGCTCTTCCTCCATCTGCTCCCTGGTACTTTGGCTGCGTGTACGTCAGGGAGCAGGGTGACCCGCTGGGCGGGCAGGAGAGCAAGGTGGAAGCGTTTCACGAGGAAGCAAAGTTTGCTCCAGCCACTTGGTTTCAGTAAAGACCAACCCACCACCCCCTGTCCCACAGGCTCCATCTCGGCCAGCTGCAGGGGGTGTCCCACTGCACGTGGGATGGCTCTGGAAAAGCAGCTGCTGCCATCACGGGTTCTCCTGATTGCCAGGCTGCTGCTAACGAGCCACACACATGCCAGGGATGCAGGCAGAGAGAGAGAGAGGGGCACGGGCTGGAAGGCAGGAGCTGGTGGCTAGTGAAAAAGCGAAAAAGCCATGTGCTTTCTGCACTGCCTCTCCACAGGGGATGCCTGTCCCAAAGGATCCCTCCCCTTCTTTTTTTCCAGCACCAGAGAGGAGCTGTGATCTCCGTTTCACTCTGTAATAGTTGTTTGATAATCAATCATCTTCCAACCAGGAAATTTCAAAGCATTTTGCATCAGCTAAATAGCCAGCTTTGCTTTCTGTTGGGGGAATACACAGCACGAGCTACGTGTTTTCATTGATTCTGGAGGTTTTCCGCTGGGAAAAAAAGGAAAAACCTCAAAGTACCAATTCCTTTGAAGTTCCCACTGCCCCGTCAGCTTTTAGGCAGATGAGAAGGATGGAGAGAAATGCATAAATGTTGGCTGGGAAAAAGCAACGCAATGGCCCAGGTACTTCCCTGTTGTGACAAATACACTCAGACCCCCCTCGGCTGATGTATATTTGGAAACACCTCCAGCCAAGATCCCAGCAGGTACGTGGCAATCCCTACAGGTGCTTCCATGCTCTGTGAGTCAGCAAGAGCTATTACCACATGGTCTCCCTCCATTCTAGGGATACCTCTTCCTTTCTGCTTGTTAAGCAGGTGGGGACAGAAAATGTTGTTGTTTCCCTGCTTCTTGATACCGTTCATTTATGGTTGGACTGGGTGATCTTGAAGGTCCCTTCCAACCTGGACAATTCTATGATTAATCCATTGGGAAAGTGAGCATTTCACACCCATAGTCTTCTCCTCTACTATCCCATAAAGCAATTCCTTAATTTTTCTCACAGGCCCTGGTTTCCAGCTCTGTGTTTCCTCCTTGGTCTTCTCTATGGCCACTCTCCAAGAGATCAGCATGCCATGGAAATGCAGCCTTCAACAGTGGACAAAACCTGCCCTCCCTTCCCAGCACCTCCCAGGCAGCGCACCAGTTCCTCCATTCCTCAGTCACACACAGCCTTTTCATCTCCTGAATATTACTTGCCTAAATTTAGTTTATTTCTCCAGCATATCAAGCTATTTTGAGTTACAACCCTGCCCTCCAAAGGACTTGCAACCTTCTTCCAGCTTACTACCTCCTGAGGATAATCTCTGGTTGGTTTCCATTTTACTCTCAAAATCACCGATACAAATATTGATGAGAAGTAGACCCAGGCAATCCCCTACAAAAAACTCCTCCCTTTTCAATGAATAATTAAGTCACAGATGAGGACCATGTTGTGCCCAGGAAGGGTTGGGGCCACATCCTGAGTGAGTGCAAAGGAATGGGGCTAGAAATGAGCTCTGAAAAACCAGAATAGAGGGTGAGCCAAGACTGACTGATAGCTGGAAACAGGTCTTCAGCTCAAGCTGGGGTAAAAATCTAGGGAAACCCCAGGACTACACTTCCAGATGAAAAACTTGTTGACTGCCGTTCCCTTTCTGGTCTAATGGACTGGAAGAGAGGAGCAGAGAGAATCTGAAACCCTCAGCAGATTGCTTCCAGGTCTGGCTTTTCTCTTGCAGTGTGTGTGGATGCCAAGCAGCAGCAGGGGAGAGTCAGAGTGGTTAGATGATGGGCTTCCCTTCTGCTCTGCCAGCCTATAGCACTTCATCCTGGTGGAGAAAACCAAGGATGAAAAGGTTTGAGGTTGATAAAATAAGAAAAAATAGACAGTGGATGTTGTAAAAGCTGAAACATTGCTAAACACTGGAATTGAAGTGTTACTAACACAGGAATAAGATACTGGCTTTATCAGAAGCTTTCTTCACAATATCTTAGTTAAGAAAACATATTTTTTTCATTTTAAGAAGTACTGGAAGTTTTGGAGGAATCCTTCATAAAAGTGATTCAGGAACGGCCACACACACAGCAAGGAAGTACCCTGCCCTCACAGGAGAATGGAGAAAAAAAATAATATTCAAGTGTGGAAGCCCAATATATAATCTAAATCTCCCCTATTTCAATTTAAAACCATTACCCCTCATCCTATGGCTCCACTCCCTGATCAAGAGTCCCTCCCCATCTCTCCTGGAGCCCCTTTTAGGGACTGGAAGGGGCTCTAAGGTCTCCCTGGAGCCTTCTCTTCTCCAGGCTGAACCCCCCCAACTCTCTCAGCCTGTCCTCACAGCAGAGGGGCTCCAGCCCTCGGAGCGTTTTCATGACTCTTGATACACGATGCAATCTCTGGGTCTCCTGCAGGAGTTTTGGGGTTTCACAGCCTGTTCTAGGTGCAAAGCCAACACAATTACATCCAGGCAGATACTCCACAAACCGGGGAGAGTTGCACAACCCCATCCAGAGGGAACAGGAGACAATGGCAGCACAAACGCTCCTTGAACAAAGCAGCAGGGACACAGCAGGGACGTTTGGCAGAGACCAGTGGCTGCAGGGACCTGCTGGACGGTAGCCAGAGGGCCCACAAGCCCAACTGTCCGTGCAGTAGGACAGTAACCACTGGCAGCCACAGAAGGGAGATTTGTTGAGGCTTCGAGAAGCCAGGTAACACTTTTTATGTTTTTTCCCGTATAAAACAGGAGCAGCTAAAAAAAAACCTAAATAAAAAAAAAAATATTATCAGCCCCCATTGCTTTTGTAAGAGCCAAAAATCAAAAGGTGTGGAAAACACATTTTAAAATGTGCACATTGATTCCTTTATGCATAGATACCCACCTATAGCGGGGAGTGTCTACCTACCCTTCTTGACCCACCTGTGCTGTACATTTACCTATAGGGGTTTGAAACTAGTTTCCAGCAATTCTCCCACTCAGTTTCACAATTCTCTCAAATCATCAAGCCCTCCCCTTCTTCCCTTTTTCCATAAGATGTTTTTCTCAGGTCAAAAACCCTTTCAGGGGATTTTTGGAAATAAAAAAGAAAAGATTAAATTTTCCACTTAAAAAGCAAAACAAAACAAACCAAAACAACCAAAAACCAACACCACAACCTCACAATCAAGCAATACTTCAATGGACCTGACCTAGTCTATGGGTTAGTCTGACCTGAGATCCCTCTCCAGATTTCTCTCCTGAAGCATTGTGATCATCCCTATGGAGTCTCTGCAGAACCACCACTTGGAAAGACCACCTTTCTCCCACAGAATTTGTCTGATACAAAGGAAACCAGGAGAAAGCAGATCAAAGGAGAACAATATGGAAATACTAAAGCACTGCAGGATTGCACGCTTTGTTCCCCAGACAGGCCTTCAAAAGAACTAAAAAGGAACATGCTCGTGGCTGGAGGCCACGTCAGGACAAGACTGTTATCATCACTGTTGCTCTCAGTGCCCATGAGCAGAAAATAACACCAAAATTTAACTTTTCTCAGCTCTGCACGATGGGACGGCCCCAACCAAGACTCCTACGGATGACTACACAGCAAACCCTCACTTGTAGACACTCCAGACCCATCCTAAGAAAAACCATTCCACAGCTTTTCTCTCCTTTGCATTGGGAACCCTCTTCTAGTGAGGAACCCCTAGTTTCAGCAGATCACATACCACGGTGACAAGGCAGAACCAATGTCCATCTGATAAGCCAAAGCATACATCGGGGTCTATTGAAGCTTGTCCCTGGGCCCATGGGTGGAGGTCCCAGGTGAGACCAGTCAGGATAATTAAGGCCTCTCAATGTACTTGGAGCACTGACAAAAACCTTTGCCAAGCTTCACCAGGAATTCAGATGAAACTGAGCAAAACAGGAAACTTGAACGAGATTGTTCCTTTGCTGGGCCCAGGTCTATCTCTAGTGTCAACAGCTGGACCAGCAGATATCCACCCTGGGAAGCACAGGGAACTTCTAGAGGCTGTAGAGCAACCTCAAACAAAGGTGGCTATTCCTAAGTTGTCCAGTTTTAGCAAGGCCCCATCCTATTCCCTGTTCTTTGGTTTCCACAACCCAGCACATTGGCCAATAACACTGACTGACTTTATGGGATGTTGTTGGAATTACAGTTCCCCAAGACTGCTTCAGGGAGCAATGAATGGTAACCCCAAGGAGGGGTGAAAATCTTGGCAATGCCACTTGCCCCTCTATTCTGGTGGGATGGATGTAAGGAAAGCTGAGACAAACTGCATCAGTGAATCTGTGCTTCTGCCTTGTCTCATTCCATCCACCCTTTGTACAGGTTCCCTGAGATGGGTCCTCCACTGATACATACTGAAGGAAGGGCGAAGAGCATGAACAGAAACTCAGTCTCTGTTGACACTTGTTAAGACCAATGCAAATCCTCAGAGCCATGTCCACCTCTGGAGCAAAATTCACAGTCCCCAGTGGACCAGTCCAACTGAAACCCTCTCCTTCCAGTGACTAATACAGGATTGTCCCTGGGAGCAAATCCCAGCCTACAGCCAAAGGCCACACCTTCAGCCCAGCATCACTCAGCGGAGCAGGGACGGCCGTGGTCAGGAGTCAGGACACCACACTGAGGTCAGCTGAGGTTAGACAAGAACAGAGTCCAAACACATCTCCCTCCCCTGCTGAAGGCTGCAGAGGTACCTCTGCTCTCCTTCCCCAGGCAGGACAGCAGCCCAGAGGTCAAGGTGAGCTCTGAGTCCCTTTCCCCTTGATGTCCATCCTCCTCCATCCCCTGCAGCAGCAAAGGTGGGTACCTCTCCTGCCCCCCTGCCTTCCAGCCTGCCCGGGGTGTGTGAGCAGGGGGGGTGGCAGGCAGGTCATGTATAACCCAAGACGGGGGGCCAAGGCACGTCCTTCCCCCCACCCCCCCCAACCCCAAGATGACTTCAGCTGCATTCCAGCAAGCCTGGCAACCTCCCGCACACACAAATAAAAGGAAATGAGAAACTCAGCAACAAAGAAACTGGCAGGGAAGCCAGAGAGGCACACAGGAACGGGAAAAGAGATTAAACACAGGCTCAAGAGCCCCAGCGTGCTGAGCCTTCCTCTCTAAAGCCTCCCTTTAACTTTGATGGGGGGGCACAGGAGTCTTCTTTTCACTTGAAAGGGCAAGAGGAGGGGCTGGATAAAAGAGATCCAGCATTATCCGGAATTGAGAGCACAAGAACGCGCTACAAAGCTTAAAAAAAAAAAAAAAAAAAAAAAAAAAAAAAAGTTAAGTGCAGGCACCCAGCTTCCCTGCATACCTTCCTTGGTGGAAATCAGGAGCTAGGATCTGAATATGGGCAGAGAAGAGATCAAAGTAGAGACATTACAGGAGGAAGTTTAATAAAACTTAATGCAAAGTAGTTTGTTGAATCCTCTTCCCAATTTCCTGCTTCTTCTTTTTTTTTTTTTTTTGTTAGCAATAGGATAATGGTTATTTGAGGCCCTCCCATTTATAATGGCAGACACTGGTTTGTATTGATGCTGTATACTATCTCAGAGCCCGTCCCAATGTAATCAAACACATAGTTGTGTTTCTATGCATTAGGATAACCCATAAACATGCTTGGTGCTTAGAGTTTTGGCTGGCAGTGGAACTATTTAAATCAATCCATTGCAATCCTGAGATGGGCTTCATCTGCAGTAAATCCTCCATAATCAACAGTCTCATTGCAGATCTCAAAGTGTGCTAAGTCAGAAGCCTGGACTTTGTACATCATTAGCTGTGTGGTTTCCCATATGGAGTATATATGCTATGGAGCTGGCTGATCATGGATACAACATCTACCTTACTCTTCATGCATCATTAGACCTCAGGCACTTAGCTGGACCTGGAGTGGGGAAGAAGACAACCCTTTCCATCAAAGGGACAGATTGTTTCAGAAAGTAAATGGGAAACACCCAGAAAAGCCCCAAACAAACCCTTCTCTCTGGATGAGAAAGGACACAGTCTCCATGCAGAGTCTTGGCCGTGCAAGACAATGGGCAAAGAATTTGCACCAGGCCTGAGAGGAATCCAAAGCAGTTGTTCCTCCAGAGCTAAAGTTCGATTCCTTGGATGAGGTAATTTCATTTTCTGAAACACCCTTGAATGGCAACAGGATTGTTGGGAGAGAACAAACTCACTCCCTTCCAGACACACACATATTGCACACTTGAAAGATGATCTTTCCTCATGTTCCTTAAAGAATCACAGAAGGTAGCAACAAAACGTCAAGGGACACCATGGGGCTCAGAAGCCCTGTCTCATCTCTGAACATCCTGGCTCTATAAAATGTCCTGTGAGGGCACAGGCCTGTGTAGCAAGACTCCAGGAGATTCGTTGGAGGTCCTTCTCCCAAGCAGACACCATCCCAGGTGCACTATCTCCTACTGACACAAAGTGATCCTAGTTCAGGAGCAGCCTGGCATTGTAGATGCCTGACTATGCATCCACATATCATCAACCACCTTAGTAGGTGAACTGGGACCATTTACACAGAAGAGCGAAGAAATGGATCAGGATGGAGACAGTAATACCTACTGAATGTCTTCTCCACTGTCTGCCTCTGAGGGTCTGAACCAGGGCCAAGAAAGTGGAGTCCCAGCCTACTGGAAACAAGAGACACATCCTAGAATACTTACCTGGTGATACAGTGAACCACGGGGACAACAAAGGCTGTTTTGCACAAAGGAGTAGGAGGCTGCTCAAATATTCACGTGTCTTGCCTCAAAGGATGGATATCAGCTCTCTGTTCACATTCCATCTCAACGATTGGTTCATACAGCATGTCAGAGGTGCCACTCTCTCCAAGGTCTTTGAGGTCTACACCCAAGCTTCTTTTGCTGAAAAGAAGGGAAAATGAAGAACAGAGGATAACATTTTTCAGTGGAGTCTGTAGCATTCAACACCAGACAAGAAATTTTCCTTCACAAGTTCATTTACAAAGGACTCCTGCTCTTTTTAGTTCCTTTAAAGGAAAGAAAGCCCCAACAAGCCTTGAACCCCTCCAGGGATGGGGCAGCCACAGCTTCTCTGGGCAACCTCTTCCAGTGTCTCACCACCCCCACAAAAAAGAATTTTTTCCTAAAATCTAATAAAAATCTCCCCTCTTTCAGTGTAAAACCATTACCCCTCTTCCCATCACTTCACTCCCTGATCAAGAGCCCCTCCCCATCTCTCCAGCAGCTCCCTTGCCAAGGGGGTAATGCTGCTTCTCCCACTGCTCCAGTCCCCATAGCATGGATGAACAGACAGATGGGTTGAGAGCTGGGACCATCCTGTTGACAGCTTCTGGCCCACTACGCATCTTGTTTAATCTGCAAAAATACCAACCTAGAACTGAGCTCCCTGGCCTGGAAAAATGAGGCTATTGGAGCTGCCCTGGCAAGGCTGCGTGGCAGTACTGTGGCATCACATCCCTGTCCTCATAGGATGCGGGCTGCAAGCTGACTCTGCTTAGAGAGAACATTAACTACACCTCTTTATTATTGAGAAGAAATTTATTGGAGACATCCCTCCCTCTCTCCAGCTTCTCCTTTACCTTCGCGGAAAAGTAAACATTTAATTTTTTTTGTTGTTAATAGATTTAATGTTCATTTGTCGGTAGCCTAGGGGCAGGAACGCGTGACATTTCAAATAATTGTTGTTTCGGGGGTATCCTCTGGAGGAAAATGCTGCAAAAGTGTGGAGAAGATTTAAGTAAATTACTGTGTCAGCTTCTATTTATTCCTTACATGATTGCCAGAGGCAGGGCTGCGAGATAACCATTAGAGGCCCAGCCATAAAACAGGGAAGCAGAATTTCAAAAAGCCGGAGTGCCATTACTGGAAAGTTAGTGTGTAACATGTTAAATTATCCCCAAAGTAGGGGGAGGTAGGAGGGGGGGGCGGCACATGTCTGAGAGTGAGAGAAGAGAAAAAGAGAGAAAGAGGGACTGTTTGACTGAAAGGAAGGAATTGCTACATGGGGAAGGGGTGAAAGATTAGGTAGATAAAGAGAGGAAGAAGGAATGAAGACTAGGGCAGCCCCCGAGTCCAGCTCTGAAGGTCTGCCATGGTGTTTGAGGGCCCTTGGAGCAGGGTGTTCCATTTTGGAGTCCTGTCTGAGAGCGTAGAGTTGGGATGACTCAGGAAGAGGAACAGCTGGGTACTACGTTTGAGATGTTTCAAAGCTGTGTGATGGCTCAGCTGAGGTGGAGCAAATTGGCTCCTTTTCCTACAGCTAGAAAAGGCTGCAGACCTGGCAAATCCAGTTGCCTCCATGCAAGCAATTTGAGCCTAGTTCCCTCCAACTTTGTTGCCTTCACGTCTCTGAGGCACAACCAGAGGCTCTAAAGAGAGTCCAGTTTCCTGCCCATTGTCTTTTTTCTTTGCTTTTCATTTTTCTTCACTTATTACCTCCAAAAGGTATTCCATCCTCTCAGTAAGAGGGAGTGTCCAGTTCGGTCTGGTGCTGGATGTAGTTCCAATCCAAGCCTGACTGCTCAGCTCCAACCTGGAGGCACCTGTGGTTCCATCAGGAAAGACCTTTGGACTGGAAAGAAGCAGCAGGGACAAAAAGGACTGTAAAAATCATTGCATGTTCAAAAAAATATCACCCAGAACTAAAGGGGTAAAAGCACAGAGCAAATACACTTGTTTGGAGCAAACTGCTTTCTCACAACATGGTCTATCTACAAGGGTATAGGCCAGGGAAGAGAAGAAAGAGGTATATGCCAAGATGCTGAACAAGTCTACAGCACGGGCTGTAGTGTGAAGAAGGCATGTCAGGACCCAGGACACTATTCCCTGCTCTCCCTGTCCCATCTCAAACTTTTTCTGGCTGACATGCTGAAATATTTCAAGTTTACTACATTGTGCATGGGGATGGAAGCCACAGCTATGCCAGCTATCTCTAGGACAACCCAACAGAATCTAGATGTTGGTGGACTAATGGGAAGGCAGGTTTCTCCTCCCTCAGCTTCACGCTTCCCTCATCAGGTCCTTCTTATCTCCCACCTCTCATCTGTGTCCCCCAAAGGACCAGCGAGGGGCAGAAGCAGCCCCAGCCCTGCTCAAGACCACAGCCCCTGCTGCAAGAGGATGCTCAGGCTGGAAGTTAAGCAACTCTTGACTACAAAAGGAAGGACCCCTGGCCCGGGGGGAATGGCAAATGCTCAGGTTCTGACACTGAAGCTAACGGAAAGGGACAGGAGCCATCTCATTAGCCCTGGGGGGCAGGAGGAGATCCCGTGGAGCAGCAGGCAGGCTGTATCTGCCACGCGCGGGGATATTTGTCGGAGCATCCAACACAGCAGGAGAATGGCCCCATGGCCTTCTGCTGTAACCAAGCCTGGCCCTTCCAACGCTCTCAACAAGCTCAGCCATCCCTTGGCTCCCCTGGACACACTCCTCCTCGTGTCCATTTCTCCTGCACCACCCTCCCCACCGCTCTCCCTCCGCTCCTCTTTATTACTCACTGCCCTCTGACTCATTGCCCAGAAGCTGCCGGTTCTCCTTTTCTTTCACAGTAATTTATTTACATCGTGAAAAACAATTAAGCCCCAAAAAGTCTTGTTTATCCCACAGATCTGGTTTTATCTTCCCCAACATCACTTTTCATTTGTTCCTGCTATTGCTTCATTTTTCCTCCCTCTCTTGTCCAGGGCAAGCCCCACTGTGTGGGAGCCAAGGGGCTAACAAATTTGGGATTGTAGCCCCAGCAACTCCAAACCAATGGCTCTGCTCCCACCCTCTCACCCAAGAGGATGGGAGTCCAACCACACGCTCAACAATAAATAACCAGGGGAGATTTTCTTTTTTTTTTTTTTTTTTAATTTTAACGACTCACAGGGAAGACTTGCTGGTTAAATCATTGCTAACTCTCAACCTCCTCAATATTTCTTTGCTAATAGACTTCAGGTTTAATTGAAGGATCTTCTCTGGACTCTGTCTAAGGCACCATTTTCTCTTTAACCCCACCGCTCACAGCCTCACAAAAGCCAATCCATTAAGGGTCTTCATTAGTTTGAGCACCAGCCAACCACCCAAGCGGCAAAGGTCAAACACAGTCACCTGTCACAACATGGCAGTAAAACTACTAATTGTATGGGAACAAATGAGATAAAAAGATGGTACTATTATGCTATTTGATTTATTTTGTTTCCAAAGAGTCATTTAAGTCTAATTTACTTTGCAAGCTGTAGAGTGGGCCTGTGTGGATACAGATACTTGTGTGAGCAAGTGTGGGCGTCTACATGTGTGTGTGTGTGTGTGTCTCTCATCATGCATATACGCATGTATGTACACACAGGGATCTCAAATGCAAGTCTGGGGAACCATAAAGTCATGGCACCATAAAGACTTACATTTAACCCTTCGTACAGGCAGAACCCACGGTGACTCTAGCACGGTGTCACATCAGCCCTACCGCTGCCAGCTCGGTTGCCCATTGCACCGATCCACAGCTGCAACGGCAACGGCCAAGGGTCCCATTTTTGAAGGGCATTTGCTTTTGGAAGCCTTTCTCTTTCCCTTTTTTGTGTGTTCAGGAGGAGAAAATGGCCCACATGCCCTCTGGTGGACAAATGCCACTTTGCAACTCTAGGATCCAAATGGAAAGCTGGAAGTGGCCATATTTGTAGGCACAAAAAAGAAGTCGCCTCCGTTAAGAGGTTTTTAAAAGCTTGCTTTCTCTCCAGCTTGTCCTGGCAACCGTGTCCTCAGCACATGTCTGTGACTGCCAACTGAAAAAATCTGGACTTTCTGAGGCACAAAACACACAGCCCAGCCTCACCACTTCATTGCAGCTGCCAAATCAACGTGGCCATCTTCACCAACAGTTCCCATTACCCGGTGGGGGTATGGTTTTTCCTGAAAGGTGATGTAAATAGTACTTCTCCTGGAATAAAAACCTTCTCATTCAAACACGGGACCCAATCTCAGGCTGTATAATCACACTTCAGCACAACAGACCAAACATCCGGCAGAATCAAGACAAAAGTTTCCATGGCTTTTAAAACACACTTAATGCCAATTACAACATTGATTTGAATATAGACTACCACAAATTCTCTGATGGTCATGAATGAATGAAACATTCAGAAGCTTTTCAAAGAACAGATCTCTCCTTGCTCATGCCTTAGGGACGCTGCCTTGGCTTCTCTCAGGGCAACGCCGGGAGGAGAGCAAGGGACTACAAACTCATACAACAAACAAATGGGGAGAGACCTGAGCACCTCATAGCAACAAGACAACTTCCTCCTGCACAACCAACAGCATGGACTGATACACGGACAGACTTCATGAGTAGAGCTATTGGGAGAGTGGGAATATTCCCATGAAGGCAGCAATGTTATTTCTGCTTTTCTTTGAAGTTTTTCGACCATCTCTGTTCATCAGGGAGTCAGGCAGGTCATCACAATCAATACTTCCTATTACACGTTGTACAGCCAGCAAACACAATCAAAAAGGAAAAACATTCACTTGAAATATTTCAGAGCATTATGAAGGCTATTTTCAAATGCCTACTTGCACGGGAAAGCATTTTAGTTATGATAAACCCAACTGTACAGAGGCAGAGAAAACTAAGCCTAGGAATAAAGAAGGGGCAGATGGCTCCTGGGTGAACACAGCTGAGGAAAGAACTTGGGGAAGATGAAAGAAGATGACTGCATGGCCACCTCCAGTGCACAGAGTAGTGGGGACTACACAGATGAACTAGGATATTGGTAAAACCTGTCTGGAGGAAGATGCAAGTTCCCCTCCGAAGTGGTAAGAGCATGTCCCATGGCTCCCTTGGCTGCGTTGGCCCGGTATGGCCCAGCCGTTCAGCCATGGTTGCCACTCAAGGAAGAGTCAGGGTCACGCCTGTCAAGCTCAATCAAACATGTCCTTGCGTTCACTCCAGCAAGCAGATTAGTGAGACTTAACTTGTTCTTGGCATTATGGGAGATCACATGGGCTTCTGTAAAATGTGAAAAGCAATAAACACCATCCCCCTCCTGTTTTGGTGCTCCCAAAGTCCAGAGATCTTCTTGTCCTACGTTTTCTATTCCTGCTGAAAATAGGGAGAAGCTCGATCACAGCTTTGGCGAGCATTTAGATTAGTCAATACCATCATTAGTGACCTGAATCACATCAGCTGTGCTTCTGCTCCCTTTCCTCCTCATCTCTTCTCAGTTTGTCCCCAAACCTCTTCCTCCTTGCCTCCCCCCTCTCACTTTGCTCCCGTCTCACTTCACGACCTCCCCAGTGCTGAGATCAGCCGTACCACACTGCTTATCTTCAGCAGTCATCAACACGTTGCAGAGGATCCCACCAGCCCAAACTCATTAGCCCTCAGCTCACAAAGGGCTCATGAGAAAAACATATTCCCTCAGCCTGTATTTAGAAAAAGGCATTTTCTATCGTGGGTGAGAAACAGACTCCACCAAGCTTGTGACGCATCATCACAACTACCAGCAGGACCCCACAGTGGAGCTGATGTCTGGGAAGAAGGAAAAATTAGAACTTTTTTTTGGTTTTGGCTGGCAGTGGGTCATTTGCACCATGTGAATGGATCCAACCAGCCCTAAATCAGCTCCAGAACAGGAAGAGGAAGGGAGGGGGGTGACAAGAGCATTAAAACATTTCTCCTTTTTTTGTGTTATTCAAAGATTGCATTTCAATTCACCTTCTCTTCTGTCAAAATCTGAAAAATAATAAACCACACAGGGATTCCTGAAGACTTTACCCTCCCCGTTCCCCAGATATTCCTATAATACGAGAGGGTAAGCAGCATTTCACAGCTCCAGTGGAGTCCAAATTAGTTTTTCTGGCAACTAAATGCAGTGTCTCCTCCACTATGCACACACACATCACTGCCTACAGCATTAACGGATCCTGCCTGAAGCGCAAAGCCAAGGAACCAAAAGGATACGATGCCAGAATTAAAACTGCCTTGTAGTGTTAAAGCCCCTAAATACACATTGCATTATATTATCAGCTTCAATTACACAATCTCAACTATATTTCCAAGGAAATGACTCCTTAATGTAGGGTTTAGGATGGTGTTCCCTTAATAAGCGACTCTGTGCTTATTTTATTTTGTCTTTGTTCAGTTATGCACTGTATTCACTGTGCAAACCTTCTCCTGAAGACAAAACTGTGCATTTCTTTCTCCTGCGGGTTTTTTTTTTTCTGATGTTCAATCATAAGAGTGATTGAGTGCTTTTCTGAGTTGAACCCACTTCTTATCTTCCGAAAACAGGACTTGTTATTTCCATTTTAGAGACAGGAAACTGAGCCATACGGGAACGGAGATCCAAAGGCATCTGATTTTGGAAAGCCTTTACATTTTCAGTGCCCTCAGCTCACTCTGTGCAAACACCACAGATCCCATTCAGCAATGACATCTGTGATTCAGAGCCACACCTCAAGATGAAGCAGGGGGAAGCACAACCCTAAAAATTAGTGAATTACTAATTCACTAGGGGCAAAGTGATTCATCCAACCTGCATCTTGTTGCAGGTTCAAGTAAGTAAAGAGGCAGAGGCAAACCAAAAACTTGTCTACAAGGCATCTAGAGAGAGATGCCTGTCAGGAGCTATCAGATCTTCACCACATTAATGCTGACCAAGGTGAAAAAACTATTCTTTTAATACTACTGTGACTTTTTTTTTTTTTTTCCTCTGGAAGAGGGGAAATAAGACATTTTTAGCTTGCTTTTCCAACACATAAGAAAACTACATACTGCCCCCCTGACAAATCCAAACCAAAAAGAAAAAAGACCAGGCACCACACTGACAAGAATAATTGACTGTGCAAACACAATTTAGGAAGCAGCAGATTTGCAGAAAAGTATCTTGGAGTGATGATGAATCACATCCATGAGTCAACTATGTCAAGCTTTTCAGGAGAAAAAAAAAAAGCAGCTACCACAATAGGATTATGAACAGCAGCGTCCTCTGCAAGACGTGTGAATTACTCTTCCCACTATAATCTATCCCAGAAAGGCCTCCTTTGCTGGGCTGCTTTCCACAGGGGGCAATTTAAGCAACATGCAAATTTATTCAGGACTCCGGTTCTTCGGGAGCAGGGAACAAATGATCAGATGTCTGTGAACACGAGATGGAAGACCAAAAGAACTGGAATTGTCTAGTTGGAAAAAAAGAGATTGAGGAGAGACATGGCAGCAGTTTACTAACAGGTGAAAGAGGGAAGGAATAAATCTTTTTCCATGTCACTGACAGATACTAAAAGAAGTTATGAGCTTAAACTGCAACAAAAAAAAAGATTTAATTTGGACATTGGGAAGAATATTAGAAGAGTAAGTACTGCCATAGATTTGCCCAGAGAGAGGAGGAGGACTTCACTGGAGTTTCTAAGGACAGATTAGACAAACATCTGTTGGAATTGCTTAGATAGATAGTTGTGATTTTTCCTTGGGAGCAGAGGTACAGGCTAAAGATCTCCTGAATAAGGCTCAGTCCTCATCAAATCCCAGCACTGTGATCCAGAGCATGGGAGCTAGTTCTGCTCAAAGAAACAAATAACACGACAAGATGTTTAAAATTACATTTTCCCAAAAGATATAAATTAGCTAATAAATGTAAACATTCAACTGAGCAAACACCTAGCCTGCAAGATCTGAGATTGTGTAGTTAATATTTGACAAAATCATAAGAAGAGAAAATGGGGGTTGATAATGAGAAGTTTGGGCAGATCCTATCAACAGCTGGTACTTTAAGTCCATCACAACTCAAGAGATTTGCACTGATTGAAGAAGCACTGGCTTGTGGAGCTAATGAGAAACTCTTGGATTACTTTTCATGTAAAAATAGGGATGGGTGAAAACTCCAGCTCAGGGCCAGTTCATCCCAACAATCTCACAGAATCACAGAATGGTTTGGGTTGAAAGGGAACCTTCAAGATCATCCAGTTCCAACCCTCCTGCCATGGGCAGGGACACCTCCCACCAGACCAGGTTGCTCCAAGCCCCATCCAGCCTGGCCTTGAACCCCTCCAGGGAGGGGGCAACCTGTTCCAGTGTCTCACCACCCTCACAGGAAAGAATTTCTTCCTAAATTCTAATCTAAATCTCCTCTCTTTCAGTTTAAAACCATTACTCCTCATCCTATCACTCCACTCCCTGATGAAGAGTCCTTCCCCATCTCTCCTGGAGCCCCCTTTAAGGACTGGAAGGGGCCCTAAGGTCTCCCTGGAGTCTTCTCTTCTCCAAGCCAAGCAGCCCCAACTCTCTCAGCCTGTCTTCACAGGAGAGGTGCTCCAGCCCTCTGATCATTTTCACGGCCCTGAATTCTGACTTGATCCGCCGGTAGCCTGGTCGCAGCCAACGGGTCTCTGCAGCCCAGACCACGGGCTCCTTCACGTTGCGACGTGAAAGCTCACGGAGAACCTCTCGCTTCCAGCCCTTCTCTGCTCTCTCCTCACCCCACCCTCCGCGACAGCAGGACGGGACCTTCATTTTGGCCACCGACGAGCTCGGTCCCGTGAGAGCTCCGTGGCCCCCGGCGCCGGTCACCGGCGCTTTCAGCACCGCGGACAGCGGCCCCGGGGCCGTCCCGCCTCCCCCGGGGAACGGGACCAAGCTCCGCTGCGGCGGAGGGAGAAAAGGTTGGGGGGGGGGGGGACACACGACACACACATTTCCATCCCGACCCGTCCCCCCCCCCCCCCCGTCCCCCCCCCGCCCCGCCCCCCCCCCCCCCCAGGCACCTCGATACGGTGTGGGAATTTGCCCGGTCCGAGATTTCTCCCGGTTCAGCCTCGTTCGGGCTGAAATCGATCCCGAGGAACCCTTTAAATCGGAATAAATCAAAACGACGCCTTCAACCTGGCGCCGGTTTTTTTGATCTAAAAATTAGCGTGGTAAATAAAGGCCGTCCCCACCATTCGTTATCTCGGTGCGGGGGGGGGGAAGAAAAAAAAAACCAAACCCCACATAGCACCGTATTGCTGAAAGGGAGTGTCCTAACATCGTTCTCTTCCCGTTGTAAATGGCACCAGGTCATTAACCAAGCTAGTTAAGTAACTCACCAATTCGCCAGCCATCCTGCCAACCAGAAAACCAGCCTGTTACTTGGGCAATCAGATAATTGCATTTTACATTTTCAAATAAGCCTTAACAAGCGGGAACTAATTAATGCCCATAACACCCCAACGAGCTCTGAACGCTCACTTCCATCTCACTGCTCGGGAAACTGAGGCAAAGAGCCACAAAACCCAGTCAAGAAGAGCTGGAAGAAACTCCTGGTTCCCAGCCCTGTGTTCACTCCATTCCCAAGGAAACACATGAAGGATGCTTTTACCCAAATGATGAAGCTACCAGCAACCACTGCATCATCAACTAAACCATCAGTCAGCCTAATAATTAGCCAATTAATTAGCAACCACCCAAAGCAGATTCATTTACTCGGGGCTCCATCTAACACTGTAGTTGGATGGGGGAATCTAAACAAGGAATGGAACAGCAGAGCCCTGGCCAGTTTACAAACGGGGAACACTGGTTGGCTTCAGAGCCCAGGTCTGCAGCTGAGCTTCTTGGTGGCTGATCACACGGAGCCACATTCCCAGCTCCTGGAGGAGGAGAGGATCCTCTGCCCAGGGAAGGGCAAGACTGGGAAGCCAGTTTGAACCCGAGTCCCAACCCAGTGGAAATTACCAGAGACAGGATCCCTAGTGACATAGTGAATATTGAGAGGAGGGAGGGGTTGTCCCGACAGAAAATGTGGGAAAGCAGGAAAAGTTGGGCCTTTCCGATCTGGGTGGCTGGGGAATACCAAGGGCCCAGGATTACTCACCCGAGGAGCCTGGAGTCTGAGAGCAGCTGCAGTGAAAAGTCAAAAAAAGTCTGTATGAAGGAGAAATGTTTTCTTTACAGGTGAAGCCTTCAGTGTGAAGCACCTAGAGAGATTTTGTGGAGGACACAAAATTGTTATTTCAGTTGTTATTGTTATTCTTAAACTCTGGATTACAGTGAAACAAATTTCCTATCTTCGAGACCACTCTCTCACCTCACCAAGAGCCTTCAAATGTCCAGCTAAAAATTTTGGGGTCTGTTTAGCATGGAGAAGAAAAGGGAACAGCAGTTAAATTTATATTTAAAGCTACTTTAGACTCTTAACCCACGCCATCAAGGAATGAAAGACTTTTTAGCAGCAGCAGAAAAGGAGAAGTTTTTAACCCTGAAAAAAAAAAAGTGAATGAAAAATAGAATCTTCTGGTTATTTTTATGTAAACATTTCTTCACCATAGGAAGGATTTCAATAGAAATTTCTCCCTATACAGAAAAAAAACCCAAATTAAATCACCCAGACTCCTGAAAGACCAGGGCCACATCAGCACTATCCTGCCAGGGCAGAGGGGAGAGTATGGTGTTTCACATATTCTGCTCCTTCCTCCTGAAAAATCAGAGTGAATCTTTCCAAGGGTTTGTTGCAAAAAGATACTTTCCACACCAATTAGCTTAATCAAATAGTTATTTTCCTCCTTCCAAAACAAAGATGTTTTATTCAAGCCTTTTGGCCAAGCTTGAAGAGGTAAGTCCAGGCTCACAAAAGATGATGTGACTGTCCCTTAATCACTTGCAGCCCATTAGCTGGGCTCTGCAACCCACTTTTAGCCTCTCTGAGGCACTAAGAGCCACCATAAGGGTGGTGTAAACCAGTTTATTTTGCCTCCTAACTGGGGCAGGCTGGGAGTGGAGCTCCCGAGCAGCAACGTGGGCTTAGCTAATGGGAGACAACCATGATGCACTTGCAATAGTGACACCAAGTATTTGCTTTGGGCTTACCCCTCATGCTAATGCCATTAAAACGGTGTGGCTCAGCTGTTCCCAAAGGGATTATCACGAGCTTCCAGTTGAGGAGCTCCTCGATTGACTGGCCCCTGAGAGGGGGGGTCTTGATCTGCAGGATGGGCTTTAGGCTCACCGAGTGCCCAGTGGGGTCACTCCCGCTCTCGAACTGCTTCTCCTTAGGGAAAAAAATTCAACCTGCAAGAGTTGATGAAAAAAAATAATATATATATATATATGTCAATACAGATTCTCCAGCCTCTGCAGAACTGTCAGGCAGCCTCTTGGGAAGCCAAGACCAAGCTGGATGGGGCTTTGAGTAACCTACTCTAGTGGGAGGTGTCCCTGCCCATGGCAGGGGGGTTGGAACTGGATGATCTTGAAGGTTTTCTTCCAACCCAAACCATTCTGCCCAGCAATCTCCCTGCATCTCCAAGGCCCACAGAGCTGTTTGTCCATAGTGCAGGAGGAGCAGGCTGGTAAGGAGGCCAAGAACCACGAAGTGGCCTCCTGCAGCAGAAAAAAAAACCTGTGTGAGGATATGTGAAAAATAACCCTGACTTGCTAATCCTAGCTGTGAGCAAACAATTAGCAGGAAGCAGAGGCAAACAGGAAAGCTGATTTAATTATGTGACACTGATACAGCCAGTGAACTGGAGGGGAGGGAAGGCGGGGGGTGGGGGGGGAGGCAAAGCAGGGAGGGGGGGGTGGGGGGGGGGCAGGAGATGTGGGGTCAAAACAGTTTGTAAAAATCTGTTTCACAAAAGCTGTTGTTCCCCTCGGGGCAGAGAGAGATTACCGTGGCTCAGTGTCTATCAAACAGGGGAAGAGAATAGGGCCGGGGGCAATGAGACAGCTTCCGAGTATGAAGGGCCCTTCTTCTTCTCCGCAGCAACCAGCAGCCTGCCAAAGAATTCCTGTAAGCTCTCGGTGGCTTTGTGTGCCTGCCCGGGCTGTGGGCAGCACTGCAGCAGGCCTGCCTATTGTCGGCAGGGCTCAAAGGGAGCAGGGGAGAGAAAAGGGGGAGCCCGGGGTTGGGGTTGAGGGGGGGGAGAGGAAGAAGGCTTAAGGGGGTTTGTTGTTATCAAAGCCGTAGAGATTATTGTGCCGGAGCAGAATCATGCTGCTTCTGAGCCCCTTGGGTGTGGAGGCACCGTGGGGAGATGGAGGGTGGGATTTTGCTCCCTGGGGTCCTCAGAGAGGGCACACATGGAGAAAGTGGAGGGGGAAAGATGGCCCCGCACCCTTCCTTTGCCATATCCACAGGCATCCAAAGGGAGGGCTCACCTGGGCTCCCACCGAGGCACCTGCTGGAGGCACGGGCTCAGACACCAGAGTTTACACCCAGAGATGCCACTCGGGGACTCAGGGGGGAAACACCCACACATCCAGGCAAACAGTTCGTCGCTGAAGGCATCTACAGCTGGAGATAAAAAAAAAAAAAAACCACATCTGTATTTTTATGCGTCCCCTCAACATCTGGGTGCAAGTCCCCGACCCAAACACAGAGATTGCAGATTTTAACCACGTGAGGACTCTTTTTCCTGCCATTCTCACAAATGAGAAAGTCTCGAGGCCCTGTTTCAGAGCTCATGAGCCCAGGGTAGAGTTAGCAGCGGGGATGCTAAGCCACCTTGTTTTAAAAGGTCCACCTGCAGCCCAGGAGAGGAGAAGCTGAAGGCCCCTGGGGAGAGAAAGGGGCTTTTGAGCAGGGGGCTGTTGTCAGCAACAGCTGTGTGTTGTGAACTAAGAGTCTCCCAAAAACACTGTGCTCCAAACACCCTCCCAAAGACCCTGACTGACTGGAGGAAGGACCTAGTGTTGAAACTGGGACATGTCCCAAGGAGCACAGAGTGAGCAGAGTGGAAGAGCCGGATCCCAGTCCAAACTTCCCAAAGTCTGGCATATGAGACTCCACGAGGGATCCAAGCTCCTGATGTGGGCACCAAGCCATCAGACGTGAAATCACAAAAGAAACTTTTCATGGGGACCAGAGCCTCTGTCTCCTTATCCCCAAAACCTTGCTCAGGGGAAGTACCAAGCAACGCTCCCCCAAGACACTGCCAGAGGGAGGATTCACACGTGTATCAGACCCACAGCCAAGACCTTGATGAATGTGGGAAGTCCCAGAGGCCTGGCCTGCTTCTTACTCTGAGCTTGGCTGTAAAAGGAAATGACTTTGAAAAAAAAAAACCCTCAGGAAATATTCTTCCTGCTCATGTCAACCAGGTTGGAAGAAGCTTTGCTCCACAGTGGCCAAATCCATGCCTGACCACAGCTTGGGTTCAAACAGCCTCCACCTGCTGAGCATAGATGGTGGGGTTGGTGCACTATGAGGCAGCCAGACCCTCTCCTATTCCCAGGATGGTCCCAATTCATCCATCCTAGGGAGACAACTCACCCTTCGACCCAGCACTGGTTCACCATATTGGTGCCCAGACTCACAGAAACACTCACGTGTAAGAGACCCACGTGCACACACACACACGTGGGGTGAGAGCAATTCAGCTGCACCCAGAGCCTTCCTCTCCATCCCTTCTCCTCCCATTCCCACCCCATAACCCAGCAGATGCCACTGAGCTGGCCCGGGAAAGCAAGCGGGGAGCTGGGAAGTGGGATGAAGAGGTACCCCAAGAGGGAGAGCAGCAGCTTCCACCAACCCTGGTAGGAAAATTAGGGGGGCTGAGGCAGTGGGGGAGGGGAGGGAGACAAGGCAGGGAGGGCTTCTCATTGTGAGGGAAATTTTATTTTTAACAGATGCTAAGGCAGATGGCACAGAATTAACAGAAAATGGGAGAGGAAAAAAGAGGAAGAACATTACTGGCTCCAGAGAGAGTGGACATTAAAAAAATAAAGAATAAGGGAATGAAAACAAGTTTAAGTACTCTCTCCAGAGGAGGGGGGGAGGGAAAGCGCGAGGCAGAGCAGGGACGAAGCAGCGTGATAATAACCAAAGGCGTGAAATTGCAAAAGTAAAATTTGTGGCACTCGGGAGGGGCTGATAAGGCCCCAGCTTCATTGCAAAACTCACTCAGAAATTACTGATGTGATGTTTTAGCCTTTATCATTAATAATAATCGAGAGTGGGGAGCGGGGTGGGGGGCGCCTGAAACAAAGAGGGAGAGAAATCGCCTGAGCATCTGAAACCTGGGGAAGGAGGAAGAGGCAGCAAGGGGAGAGGAAGAGGTGAGGGGGGAGAGGACCAGAGAAGGGGCTCAAACGAGGGAGAAAAGGGATGAGCAGGGAAAGGAAAGCTGAAAAAAGGAAAAGAAAGCGATGCCAGCCAAGAAAAAAAAAAAAAAAAAGAGGAGGAGGAAAGAGCTGGAGGAGGAAGGCTAAAGGACAGGAGGAGAACAAAGGGGAAAGGCAGACAAACAGGAGTTGGGAAAGAAAATGCCAAAAAGTGAAAGGGAAGGGAAAAAAAGGCAGCTGTGAGGGAGAAGAAGGTGAATGAATGGAGCAAACGATAGCAGAGATGAAATAGTGGGAGAAGACAGACTGCAGGACAGGGAGTAAGAGAGGGGGAGACAAAGAGATATGGCCCTGCCGCTCTCCTCCCAAATTAATCGAGGATACATCAACCCAAGCCACTAAAACAGAGCTATTATGAATGGGTTAGTCACAGGTGGAGTTAAAGGCCTACAGAGGGATATTAGCCAAAATTGAGTGGCTTTTAATTTCTTTCTAACGAGAGATTGTGGCTGGGGAGCCAGACACTGCCTCAGCTTAGCTAGGCCTGAAGGCAGCTAAAGCCAGGAGCCGGCGGCTTCCCGCAGCCGGGGCTAAACCCCGAGGTGAGCTGACCTGTGCCGTACACGCAGCGAGGTGGAAAAGCCCCCCGTGAGCCAACCTGCCCTCTCCCTGCCACGAAACAGGGGGGTCACAGATGACAGAGCTGGCGGGGACCCGCCAAACCCCCTCGTCCTCCTCCCTGCCCCAGCGCAGGGGTTGTGATGACAGGGTGGAAGGACGGACAGCATCCCGGTGTCCGTGGTGGGAGGGGATTCGTCCTCCTCTTGTACTAGGAGGAAGATCCCCCTTGCACTACAGCCTGCTCATTGCCCTCCTGGAGAGACCGGGGAGTTTCGACACAAGAGCAGGACATCTGGGTTCTATTTCTGGCTCCGCTGCTGGCAATTCACCACATTTCTCCATTTCCCCATCTGCTATCTGGGAATAATGCAGTATTGTTCAAACTAAAGCACTTAAAAATGATGAATCAGACCACGTTCCCGGTCCAAAGTCATGAGAGCGGTTTAAAAAATCGTGACACCTTCCAGAAGGACCAAGCCACAGGCAGGAGGACTCACACACCTTCGGAGAACCCAGTTCTATGGGACTCCAGTTTCCACACTTTCCTACAAGATTTAGAAAGAGGTTTCTTTCTTTTCTTGAACTTAAAACTCCCAGTTCATTTGACCACATAAGGACAGTGTTAAAAAAAACAAACAACCAACCAACATAATCTCTAGTAATACTAAGTACCATGATTTATTTTTTTTTCCTATAGAGGATGTGCAAATTTTCCATGAAAACCTCTTACTTCCCAAAGTGTTGATTCATTAAAACAAAAGGGAGGGGCAAATTTCAAACAACTGTCTCTCCCTGGAGCAATTTCAGAGGGGAAAAAAAGAAAGAAAAAAAAAAAAGAAAAACTCACCCAAAAAAGTTGTGGAACCATGGCAACATCCAGCTCTGACATTTTCTAAACAAAAACATTTGTTTTATGACTGACAATGACTTTTCATTTTTAAGTTCTAGACCATTTAGGCTTAAAAGGGACTTTGAAATGGTAAAAGGTTGCACTGGGAGCAAAATATTTCATTTGATCCAAGACAGAATTTTGGGGCTAGGATATAGGGAGAGGGAGATGGGTCAGGCTGAGATTCAAATTATTCCTTTGTGAAAGCATTACATATTTTTACTTCTTATCCCATTTTGGAGTAGAAGTAACTGCAGTGTACAAATTTTCACAGAAAAAAACAAAAAGGTATTTTTTTGCCTAGGTCCAATTTCCATCTATACAAGATGTTTGTGCTACATGAGAAAGTCCTCTATATGAGAAAGAATGTGCTAATTATTCTTATTTTATGCATTTATTTCATCCATTGCCCATATGGTCCAGCCTAAACAACCCCCACACATGCTTCATCTCATTGCTGTTCAAATACTCACCCATCTTTCCCTTTTCCAAGCTGGACCTGGGCTTGCTCGTGGTGGTTGTGGACTTCACTCAGGAGCAAAGGTGATTTCGGGTGAAAGACACAAACCAGATGAGCTGTGTGTGTGGCCTCTGAGCCAACAGAACCACTTCTCTGGAATATGTGTGAAGGCAGCAGGAAGGACTCCTGGAAATCAGGGTGAACTCACAGGACATTGGCATAGAAGGTACAAGTGATTATACAAGTGGTGCTCTTTATGGAACATGTATTACACACATGCTGAGTCATCAGACTCCACAGAAGCTGCTCTTCCTGCATGGAACATCACACGAAATCTGGTAACAACGACCATGTCTAATGAGCAGGAGTCACAGCTGGAAATCACTTACTAATTCATCTGAGAAGAATTCATAAACTTGAGAAACAGCCAGTCTAGTTGGAGAGATGAACCAGTGCCACTTCTCTGGATCTTACTGACACTTGGATGAAGAAACTTTATCCTTCTAATGAAAAAGCCTGCAAAGAGAAGAGAAACAGTCATGCACAGAACCCAGAGGCAGGACTTCTGGGTTCCAGGCTGTTTGGCATCAACACTTTGCCTCCAGCTCCACCAGAAAACGAGAGCAGCTGCCAGAGGCACCCGGTTTGGTGCTTTCACTCGCTGACTATTTTTCTTTCAAAGACACAAGAGAAAGACCATGTGTGTAAGGGTGAGTTTAACTGGGAGAAGTCAGAAGTGCTGGAGTCTGGTTTATCCAGCTTCTGAGCCTCCTTCCACATCTCCAGCTGGAGAACATCTAACCCGCCCATTAGGGAAACAAACCCACAGCGTGAAGTTCAGCCTTCAGGGAGAATTTACTTTCTCACTGAGATGAAGCAACCTTAAGGAATATCTTTACAGTGGACAGAAAAGGAAAATCCTAGAATGAGAATGTCCCTGGAGATGGAGCAAAGCAGATGTAAGTGATCAGAGCACATGGACCCAGGAAAACAAGCACGGAATAACACCGGTGTATGTCCATACGTGGAGACCTTAAACTTCCACGTGCAGGTTTCCTCACTCATTCAAGAAGGAGCATCCAGTGATTTCCTGTTGATAATTCTTCTGCCTCGTCCATCGACACAGAGCAAGGACCATTCCCTGTTGTCACGAAAGCCTTTTTCAATAGTCCCCATCCCTGCCTTGGGCTGCCAGCTGAGACCACTCCCTGGAGAGCTACACCCCTCTCGGAGTCTATTAAAGCTCAATTACCCAGGGCTGACCGGCCTCATCGTCTGGCAAAAGGAGGTAGGATGCTCCTCTCCCTCCCAGGGTTGGGGCTGCTTTACTATGGCCCAGCCAGCTCAATTTAATAAGATCAAATCAAGTACAAGAGGTGAGGGGAGGAAGACAGCGAGAGGAAAAGCTGTGAGAAGGCAGCTCAGAAAGCCACCGGTGCCTGCCTAGGCAAGACTGACTGGCCCAGAGGTGACAAAGGGCACGTTCCTGATCTACACAACACACAGTGGAGCCACCTTGATTTGCATCAGCAGGGACCTCCAGGCCATGTCCCACCAGCATCTTCCTGTACCAAACCAGCATCAGATCCACTGGTGCTTTCTCAGGGACCAAAAGCACTCTTCTCCTACCTGTTCCTCTTCCATTCTGCCACCAGGCAAACCCTGATGCCCCAGGAGGTTTCGCATCTCCAGCAGTCAAATCCTGGCCCTCCCCAACATCCCCAGATGTTGGAAAAAAGCTGTCATCGACGCCAACACAAAAGTTTCTACTTTTGTAGAGGGATAAATGGCTTCCCTCCCACCTACACCCTCCCTCCTTGGATGTGTCTTCTGGGGTCTGAGTCCATAGACAGAATCATACAAATAGATCAGTCACACAGATAGCAGTCGTGTTTCATTTGCTACTCAGAATCCTTATGGGCAACGAAAATAAGAGAAGCTGAAAAAACGTAAAAGCATTTATTTCGTTCCTCATCCCTTAAGGACCCATGTTTTCCAAAGCTGCTTGCATCAGCAAAGAAGGTGGGGGCGAGGAAAAGAAGGACACACAGTTATGCTGAAGGTCTAATTTTTGGTTTAACACGTCTCCATCATGGTCCACGAGACTCAAGGTCCCCCAGAGATCAAGAGGGAAAAGCTTCAGGTGCCTCTGGAAGGCATCCTTTATCCTCATCACGCAGGCGAGGAAACTGAGGCAGGGGAAAAGCCTGACAACCACTTACAAAACCTCTCAGAGCTGTGTCTGAGAAGCAGAGGCAGGAGAAGCAGGGTCCCCGAAGCACCAGGCTGCCTGTCTTCCTTGGTACACCATGACACCTGCCACCAGCTCAGGAACAAGGGAACAGAAGAGAGGAAACGCATCAAATGCAAACCATTCACGGGCATCACAGAAGAGACACTCGGTCCAGAAGGGTCTGCACGATATCCCATCTCCAAACTACAGAGCACCACTCACCTCTACAGGCAAACTTGAGACCTCTGGTAGAAGGCAGACATCCAGCACGTTAAGTCACGGGGCAAGAGTAGGTCCTGCTAAAATCTCCCCTATTCCCCGTTTCTGGCAGAAGTTGGGGATGCTCTCCAGAGCTCCTCTTGAAAACCCACCTCTGGTGCTGAGTGGGGAGAGCAGGATGTGCAGGGAAACACAGATGGTCCAGCCTTTCCGGCCCACAGGTGCACAGCAGCCAGGAAACATCCCTCTTGGGTGCAGAGATGAGCTGCCAAGAAAATACCTGAATCTTAGAGCTTCTCTTGCCTTGAATTAACAGCACACAGCATGGAGCAGTGTCAGGACCCGGCCAGTTTCTCAGGGCAGAGAGGAAGCGTGTCCTCTGCTGCCAGCTGTCCCAAGCCTCCAGCTTTCTGCCTCTTGGTAGGACTCAAGAACATCCCTCATTCTTCTGCAGCACCTTCCTCACCAGGGCCCTCCAAGAAACTAACCGATTTTCTGGACGAGAGCAGTGAGTCCAGCAGGAACTGATACTTTCTCACTCCCATCAAACGTGTCACCTCAGACTGGAGAGAGGAGACACGTGGGCATTTGATCTGGTAAAGAAAGCATGGGCTGGATGACTGTCATTGACCATGGATGGAATGGAAGGGATGGGATAGGGGAATTGACATATTTTCCTATGCAGGCCGGGCACCAGGGACAATGGTGACATCTGTCCAACAGACACTGGTTCCACTGCAATCGTGCCTCCAAGGTACATTTCCCAGGATGTTTCCTTCAAGCTTGAAGGAGCTATGGCTGCCTGACCAGATCACAAGGAGAAAAATCAAGTTTCTGTGTTCCCTGTGGATCACACAGGACAACATCTCCAGAGGTGCTGGCATTTTCCATTCCTTGGCAGGATACCAAGGAATACCCTGGCTCCCGGGCACACAGAGCCCTGAGAGAAAAGGACTCTGCTGTCACAGCCCTTTTTGACTTTGGGAAAAACTCAGAAGCTTGGTGCAGATGCCCACTTTCTTAGCTTTATTCTGGGCCTTTTGATACCTGCTGCTTCTCTTCAAACTTCAGCATCCGGAGCAATGGCATTTTAGGGAATGCAGATTTGGAAGGAGGAGGTGTTGAAGGGCAGAGGTTTAGGTGTCCTTTAGTGGAAGAAAACCCACCAGATTCAACAACCCCAGAAGGCAATCAAAGTAAAAAGAATGTTACACCAAAGCTGACTGGGTTTTGCTTTGCAATCACTGGGGTTGGCAGATGTGCTGAACAAAACCTCCCACTGAAAAACCAACCCAAACATTCCACCTGCACAAAGACCATGAAAGGTTCCACACATGCAGAGACCGGGGACAGTGGGAACACCTTGTCTCCATTCAGAAGAAGCCCAAAGTGGATCCAAAGCCCAGTCCAAGCCCATGCTCAGCAGCTTCAGCCAAGAAGAACTGTCCCAGGCTGCTGATTCGGGGAGAGCTGAACCTTCATTTAAGAGGAGTCTTGGCTTTGTGCCGTCCCCTGGTTTAAAACCTTCAGAGGTGAGCATGTTCTTGCTGGAAAAAGAGAAGGGATAGGGCCAAAAAGGAAGAGAGGAAGAGGCCAAGCCTGCCACACACTGGTGAGGAAGACCTCCAAGGGAGGCAACACGCACCAACAGAGCTGTCTGGGTTTGAGCAGCCCCATCCTTGGCGCATTGAAACCCCCGTTGAAAAGCACCTTGACTTGCAGTGGAGTTGGGCACAAATCCCCTTACCCCTGGCACTGGCATCTGACGTGGCCAAGATGGGCATCAAATTTATACTGGATTAAAACCATGGCCCGATGTGCTGCCAAGGAAGTCCTAGATAAACCCTGAAGGTAGCCCCTTTGCTAGAGAACAGAGGAAAAACATCCTCCCCAGCCCCAGGCATCGTTCCCTGGAGCTTTACCCCCAAAAGGACCACAGAGATGTCAGGGAGGGACAGGGACACAGAGAGAGACTCTCCCGCCGGAGGCTGGGAGGAGGATTAAAAAAAAAAAAAAAAAAAGAAAAAAAAAGGAAGAAAAAAAAGATGGAAGAGAGGCAGTGAGCAGAGGCAGAGAAAGAAAAAAAGAAAAAAGGAGTGGGAAGGGAGAAAGTGAGAAAAAGAGAGAGAGTGAGAAAAATGACAGGAGCTGAATTTTCGGCGCCCTCACTTTAAATCAAGATAAAAGACTGAAATGGAAAATAACAGTCCAGAGAAACCCCTGGACGGCTTTGGGCGTTAATGGAAACACATGGCTGAAGGCTGTAGTGTTGTCAGCTTCCCCGTGCTCTGACATTCCTTTCTGATAATCCGGCCTGCCATAAAATTAGAATAGCAAATACCTCCTGACAAAGATGCATGTTTCCCTCTATTGTGCCATCATAAAAAAAACTCCGCTGGTGACTCGAGGAGCCGCAAACTTCAATTTAAATTTACAGTGCGGCGGAAGGAAAGTGATATGCACTCAAAAATTTTAATAACCTATTAAGTTACGACTTCAATTTCATTTTATGAATATTTTCCTTGGGGAGCAGTGCTATCACAGAGAAAGATAGAAATTTAAAAAAGATAAATAGTGCCATTAATCTCCAACATTTCTCTTCCATTATCCTTGAAAATTAGGAGTTATTTTTGTTCAGATCTTCATGTAATTAGCTCCCTACACTTGATTCACTAGCCAGAAAATGACCATGTTCAGAAAATTAAAAATTTGTCATTAAGTGGAATTTAACATAATATCATTTATCTTTATCTATTCCCCAGCTGACAGCAGGAGCCTTGGAAGTGATACAGGCTTCTGTGTCAGAGAGTAGAGGCAAGTCCTCGACATGAGAGGGAGAGCGCGGGAGTGTGCGGGGGGGAAGCCATAAGGATGTGGGAGGGTGTGGGGAGAGGGGAAGCGTGTGAGACAAAAAGGAAGCAGGAGCTGGAGTCACGGAAAGAGGGGGAGAAAAGGAGGAGAGGGGTGTGGGAGGAGAGGGAAGGCGCGGGAGGGAGTCGGAGGAGCAGGGTAGACAGGCAGGATGGAGGAAGCGGGTGAGGAAGAGGAGGGCAGGGAAGGATGGTGAAGTAGGGCGATCTGTTGGGCTCCGTGGCAGAGCTACCACGGAGCCAGCGGGGTGTCACAACGAGAGGAGAGTCGGGGGCCTGGTGAAAGCTCAACCTGGCAGGATCCCCGAGCGTTGGTCACCGGCTTTAGCTGAGCTGGATGAACACCAAGGCACTGGATTCTCATGGGTGGCTTTCTCTAACGTTTTGCCTGCCCCAGCCCACCAGCCCTCCATGAAACACAGGACAGGACCCAGCAGAAATCCTCACCAAGGTCAGAGGAAAGCTTTTGCTGCCTATTAAAGACCCAAAGCCTACAGTGGCTACAAGATCCAAATGAGTATTAGATGTCAGCAGATCTCCTCCTCTTCAAGGGTCTCAGAGGGATCCACCAAGCACCCTCTGTCAAGTCATTATCACCTCGTACAGAGGGGAAACAGAGGTACAGAACAGGTCTTTGACTTGCCCAAAGTGGTAAGACTGGAAGCAGGACTGGGACCAGAACCCAGGCCAGACCAGCAGACCCTTTGAGACCTTCTGCTCCAACTCTTACTTTGCATTTCCCTCAACTAAGCCTCTGTCCACATTAGCTGGAGCAGTGACTCCAGCTCTCCAGCATGGGCTGAACTACAAGAAGCCTCTTCAGCTTCTGAATCCCTCCCGTGGACCAAAAACATTAGCCTCCTAACCATCTCATTTCATCTCTGTCTCTCCTGCTCTCTGTGGCTAGATCTGATAAAATATCTCTCTGGAGAAAATGAAAGAGAAGAGGTGGAAGGAAGGAGAAGACGATCATAAAGCAAACACTATGGGCAGGAGCTATTTTAAATAACTGGCTAGCTAAAAAAGCCAAGGACATTAGGTACTCAGCAGTTCCATCCAAGAGCTTGTGCTATTTTAAGCAAATCTCTTTTGCTTCTCTACTCTGGCTTAAAGTTTGGGGATTTTTCCACTCCTCCCAGAGAAGTTCTGGGGGGTTTTATTTAGTTGCATTCCCTTTCTCCTATATCTTCATTTTCAAACTTTGTGCATACGTTTTATTCTTATTTTGTTTTATAAGTACAATAAAGCACGTTGCGGGGAAAGCCATAAAAGATTTGCACTTCATCAGAAACAAGCTTAATGACCTTGCACTCTGCTAGGTATTCTTCTGTGTAAAACGTAGCACAGAATTTTGCACAATTATCTACTGGATAAGGCACAGTACGTTATAGATCTGTACAACAAGAGGGCTTAAAACAGCAGAGGAACATTCTAGTGCAGACACTTGGCTGTGATTTTTAATGCAAACCAGGGAGTGAGGCACACCAAAAAAAATCTCACACAATAGCCATCTCCACACAGGTTCCTGCAAGACACAGTTGGTGGCCACAAAGTACCAGCCCACTTATTTCTTTCTACCTATAAAAGGACCAGATGGGTTAGGGTCCTGGGGAGGTCTTGAAAGTACCTCAGCTGAGTGGAAGTACCCAACGCTCATCACCTCCCACACCATCACAGAGAAAACTCCCTACAGCCAACGATCTGAAAAGCCAAGAATTGTCTCGTCCCTCCAGGAGGACATCTCCAGATGACTGGCTGGGACAGCCACCAGCTTGGAAGGCCCAGGCTGGAGAGGAGGAAGGTTGAGTAAGTAGGCATAGGGAAGAAATGTTGATACTTGTGGGGCACCTCCCCATGGCAGCACTGACCTGACCCACAGAAACTCCGGGGAGGTATTTCCCTCTGTGCTGGGGCTGGTCCCTCACCACTGATGGGGGAAATCAGGAATGTGATTTCCTTTCATTGCCCAAACCTTTCCTTTTCATTATTTTTTTGTGTATGCGCATCCCAGAGCATGCTCTTTCCCTTCTGGCTCTCAAACAGCCCTTTCCCCCCAGGTCTCCTCCCTCACACCCACCCACTCAGCCTCATGCTCCTCCTCTCCCTTCCCTCCACACACTCTCCCTTTTGCCCTTTCCCTTCGTTTTCTGTCTTTGCTCCGCTTCTGCCCTGAATTTTCTCCACTTTTTGAGCCGTTGGATTCATGGTGGTCTCAAAGAAGAGTGTAAGGCCCCTTCCTCTCTTACCTATTTATTATATGATTTACCCAAGTGCCTTCACTTTGTTCTCCCACTCCTTGACTTGGCAGCTATCCCTGTTGCTCCCCTTAAAAATCAGTTCTGCTCCTCTTTCCCCCCCCACCACTGTCTTTCTTTACCCACTTCAACTTTTTTGTTGTTGTTGTTAATAGCCTTACAGGCTAAGACAGACTGTTTTCTTCCTCTCCCCCCCACCCAGCCCCTGGCCCATCCCCTCCTGACTCTCCAGTCCCTTTCTCATGCTCCCCCCTCCTCTACCAGAGCCTCAGTGCTGCAGCCTTAAAGCAGGATAAATGGATATGGATATCGTACAATAAAACCTTCAGAATGGAGAGTTTTGTGCAAGTGAACAGCAGCCAAGCCTGAGAGACTGAAAATTGGATAAAGGGATTAAAACAGTAGCACATTAACAGGAGATTTAGAGTGTAATAAACTCATTTCATAATAATATGTGCGTTGGGGCTGGTAATAAATCATCGCGGGATCCCTGCCTTCCGCAGCGCCGGAACGAGGCAGTGACCCGAAAGCGGGGTAGGATTTCAGAGAGATGTGGATTAATTTCACAGGGTTCTTGGCCAGGAATAGAGCGGCTGTGCCATTGCCGTACAGCTGCTGCTGCTACTGCTGCCTTTTTGTTTTTAGAGACACACACACACAAAAAAAAAAAGCACAAAAGGCAAACAAATGAAAGCAAACAAGAGGACCTGCCAACGACCGCCGCCTGGCACACGTGTTTGTGGAGTGGGGTGGCCAAGTGGCCTTCACCAGCACAACCAGTAGAGGCCAAACATCACTACTTCTCAGTGGCCTCCCTGGACGGTGTCTTGCCCCCTTTCCATGCAGATTTGTGGGGTAGAGGTGATAAAACAGCAACAGGAAAGAAGCCAGCTAGACAAAAACGCTGGGCTAAGCCACCGTATTGATGGCCCAAATAATTTTGCCTGAGATATTAAGGCCAAAAGAACGTAACAACCACGTGCAGTAGATGTACCAGCCTGGTGGGTAGCCTAAAATGCAACGTTAGGACAGGTGGGGATGGGGAAAAGGCTGAGACCTCACTCAAATCTGCATAAGGCTCATGAAAAGTTATGAAAGAGGTGAAGCCTCAGACTGAGGAAGGGAGGAGAGCAGCATGCTGGAATGTTCCCAGAGAAAGAATACAGATGGATCCAAGCCATAACGCAATTAGGTGAGGCAAGGACTTTGCAGCAAGAGGTAATAAAGGAATAAAGAACAGGAAAATGCAGTACAAGTGTCCTGGAATAAAAAACAAAGGGCTTGAGGAGGCCTTGGGGAGTTGGGAACAGGATGATTATATCTTAAAGAAGATTGGGGAGCAAAAAAAAAAAAAGGTTTCCCAAAAGAGGAAGTACTGAGAAGCTCACAACAGTCAAAGGCACTGGTCCAGATGACAGGGGAGCTGGGCTCTACTTTTTGCCACTGCAGCCATGGAGCTTGCTTGGATGCTGAAGCTCTCAGGGGAGGTCCTGCCATAAGAGCATGGTCCAGTGTCTGCAAGAAAAATATATGGGGACACCTTGAGGTTGATGCAATTGGACACAAAAACAAGAACCTGTATTGAAGAAAAGACAAGATGGGCCAATCTCAGAGGAAATTCTCTAAATATCAACCAAGAGTAACCTGGCACGAAGAAGGGGAGGGCAAATTGAGATGAGAGAAATGGGACTGAGGAAGTAAATGGCCAGCAGGACATTTCAAATCTCAAAAGGAGACTCAGGGGCTGAAGACCTGCAGATTCATGGAGATTTGTCTTTGCTGGTACTCACAGGGTTAGGACCACAATGTTTATTTAGTCAAGGCCAGAGTCACAACTCTGGACTTCCCTGAAAATATTAAACTCTACTCTGTGCTACACAAATACAGTGGTAAAAAAAAAGTCATCAGCTCACGAATCAGCCATCTGCTTGTGTGACCAGGTTGAAGATGTTCAAACCAAACAAGGTATATAACCATTCCTCAAGTCATTTCTTGCAAGAAGCCTGCATCTTCTTCATATACAAGATTTCTTTACGTCTCTGGTGGCTGCTGACCCCTCAAGGAAACCCTATTTCTTTAATAAAGGGAGTTTTTCAGCATCTTGCAGGTGTGTGCAGAGGACCCAGCAAACACCTATGACTTCTACAGGTCCAGACTGGGAAGTAGCCTCAAATGGCATGTCTGGGATTTTTAAAAAACTGTTTGACATCACATTGAAAGAGAGATTAAGGAAAAATGCAATACAAGGAGAGAGGCAAGACTGCAGTAAAACAGGGAAATGAGACTCAATCAGACAGAAGGGCTGTGTCTCAGAGCTGCTTGAGGTTGATTCAGTCAAGGGACAAAGAACAAGCCCCAGCACTCTTGGAAAGTCATGCCCACCAATCTCCAAGAAGAAAGTAGAAGAAAGGAAGGGACAAAACATCAGGTTCCAGCAGACTGTTGCCTGA
Source organism: Scolopax mira (assembly GCA_004320125.1). Taxonomy (NCBI): domain Eukaryota; kingdom Metazoa; phylum Chordata; class Aves; order Charadriiformes; family Scolopacidae; genus Scolopax; species Scolopax mira. The sequence goes on along the minus strand of BJBW01005164.1, from coordinate 43,878 downwards.
ACTCCCAAGCTTCTTCCAAGGAAACCAAAATACCATATGTACAAAACATTGCAAGGTTTGGATAAAAGCAAAACATTTCATAGCCATTGCAGTGCAGAGCAACACAGGTAGCCAGTACTAGGTCTGGCTCCCACCTCACTCCAAGGGAGGCCACCTTGGAGTGGTCCTATGCAAGGCAGATAGCCCAGCCTTGTCTTGGGCTCACTACTAGTCACTGATGCAGCCTAGAACAGGTCTACCAGAAGCAATCTGTACCTCCACACAGACTAAAGTGTCCACTGGGGATGGAGAAGGTGTTATGGCCTTGTCCATCTTCTGTGGACAGGACAATCTGTGCCAGGACTTGAGTGTGACTCTGTCCTTTGCCCCTGAGTGCCCAGAGCACAAATCTATTAACCATACCAGGTCATCTTCTCTCCTGCCAGTTTAGATCAGGCAGCTTAACTTCCATTCAGGAAATTCTCATATCGTTGGTGACCCTCCTATGCCCCCACCAGACATTTTGATTTCATCAAAACCACGTTGTGTTTCAAGGAAAAAAGCTTCACAAAAAATATTCCCACCAGTCCAGTCCTCCCAGACACCTGCCTCACGCTATTCCTGGAGGGCTAAGGGGAAATCCTTATTGAACACCCCATTTTTGTTATGAAATTTGGTGGAGCGCAGCACTGAGCCCAGACACCCCAGTCGATGGCCCCAAGACCTACAGCTGGGGTCTCTTGTTGCCTTTACCTAGCCCACACTGAGCAGCTGTGCTATAAAGCAGGGGTTGACTTCTTACATTCCAGAACACCTCTCATTGCATTGAATTTTAATTACTCAAAAGTAAAAATGTGCAGTAAGCAAAGGGTTGGGGAATTTCTCCTCAACAGAAGAAGAACTGATTTTTAAAACATATTTTGCAAAAACACATTCTGGAGATCAGCTCCAGATTGTAAAGGCTTTTGTTGATTAATCAACATGAGATTCAACCACTAGACCTGAGTTTTAGCAAGTCCCCCAAGATAAAAAAGCAACACATGTAAAGAAAAGTCTTCAGAAACCAGAAATTTTACTCAAAATACATTTGGTTTTTTATAAACACTGGAAAATGTGATCAAAAAACCCAAGCCAGCTTAGCTGTCAGATCACAGTAGTGAGAAAAAGTGAAAACAGGAAGGAACAGCTCACTTTACTGTTTCTTTTCCTCCAGTGGTAAGGGATGATCCTGGGTCATGAAACGCTGCAAGGCAGAAAGATGGGAGTCCCACGACTTCACCCAAGATGGTCACACAGGGCACACAGGTGGTACATCACTGTTACAGATGCCCACCAAGAGGTGACAACCCCCAAGAGAAGAGCCCAGAGCCCTTTCACACCACGGCGTGTGATCCCTACAGCAATTTCAGCCAGGTAGGAGGGTGTCACAGTAGGAGGGTAGAAGCACCACTCCTCATCTAAGCTGGCTTTCACTCATTACCACAGCTCTTGCCACACCACTGAAGTGTAAATTCACTCAGTAAATCACACCGGCTGCACTGCTGCAAAATAGTACTCAAGAAGCACTAATAAAGCAGGAGAAATTGGATTTGCATTGAAGTCAACCTGCCACTTCAGCTGTCAGTCACTGCCAATCGAGAGCTGTAAGTTCCATCCAAACAGACTTCCCTGGGAGCAAACCAGTCACGGGAACTTGGGAAGCCAAAGAGCAGAAGTGAACATACACTCAGCATGGGACCTTCATATTCCCCCACCTCACACACCAAATCACAGGAATTGAAAGAGACTTTCAGAGATCATCCAGTCAAACCCCCTGCCAGAGCAGGGTCACCCAGAGCAGGTCCCACAGGAATGTGGCCAGGTGGGGTTTGGAACATCTCCAGAGAAGGAGACTCCACCACCTCTCTGGGCAGCCTCTGCCAGGGCTCTGCTTCTCTCAAAGGAAAGAAGTTCCTCCTCATGTTTGGACGGAACTTTCTATGTTCAAGTTTGTGCCCATTCCCTCTTGTCCTGTCCCTGGGCACCACTGAAAAAAGACTGGCCCCATCCTCTTGACACCCTCCCTTTAGGTATTTATAAGCATTGATCAGATCTCCCCTCAGCCTTCTCCACACTAAAAAGAAAGGCTGAGGGATGTGGGTCCTCATAAGAGAGATGTTCTAGTCCCCTCATCATCTTCATAGCCCTACGCACCACAAAAGACAAGACAAAGTCCTGTGTAATAAAAGCTGGTGGACAGTGAACCACAACAATGAGTTCCTCTGAGTAGTGAACTAGAGAGCCAAGGGGCTGTAAAGCACCTTGATTTCTCTCCTGCTGGATTCAAGGGAGATATTCCCTTCCACATCCCTACCAGCTGAGAAAATTACAGAAACCCTCTAATCAATTTGACAGACCATTTCAGATGGAAAAACACAGGTAGCTCTAAAAAACACAGAAGGACCCAAGTTCAGTGTCCTCCAAACATGACTTCCTGGCTATGAGTCAAAACCATTTCCTCTGTGTAAAAAGGGACCAACATTAGAAAAAGGGCTGAACGTGGCTAAACTGAAAGATGTCCCTTTTTGGTTAAACGTAAAGGCTTGCATTGCCACAGAATGACATTTTCAAGAGAAAGCAAAGGAACGAGAGGATGGAAGAAAATAATTACATTTTTATTCATTTAACAAAAAAACATCAAAACCCCAGAAAAATCAAAGCAAAGCATAAAGGATTTTTTTTTCATGAAAGGTTGTGGCTGTTTTGCCATATCCCCCTTCTTTTCTAAGATGAAATTAAAGCTAATTAACAACCCTACAACCAGGGCACAGGTAAAATAACCTGCAGCAGTTTCAGGGCTGCACTATTGGAAAGGGCCACCTTCCAGGACACATTGCAGCTCCACGGCTGGTGAGCCAAGGCATGCCATTGATTATTTTTTTTTATTTTAGGGGTTTTTTTGTCACAAAATGTCACAGCAATGCAGCTGCGTGATATTGTGCTGGCCAGAAATCACCTTCAAGACAGTTTAGTGGTATGACATGGTACGTTGTCAACAGTAAATCTGGTCTGGGAGGCAATAATCCATTCTGATGCTTATCACTGAAGACATCAGAATCAATTAAATGCCCGCTGTTAATCATGCTACCTGGCCTACAGACAAACCACCTTGTTCTGTAACCTTCTATGGTTTTATTAGCTGAGGAGGATCATATTAGGTTGATTTTTGGATAGGAGACCTGCAAAGACCATCCAGCATTGACAGAAATGGCACGGCTGTATCCAAGCACTGACTCCATTCACAACAAACTGACCCTGGGCAGTTCTAGAGAGCACTAGAAAGCTCAAATCTTTCATTTTTGTAGATATTACACTTGCCACAAGTTGGAAAGACTGGCCACGTTTATCAGTGTGAGTTATTTAATATTCCCTTGGATGTAAATGATTATTCTACCAAAGTTGCCTCACATTGGTAGAATAATCAATGGCACAAACATGGGATCAGGCAGAAATTCTGCAGAAAAAGTTGAAACTGAACAGGATTTATCAAAGCAAAGTTGTTCTGGAAAAAAAAAACAATCCAGCCCAAACTCATGGACAGTTTAAAGAGGAGCAGAGATGATCAAGTATATCAGATCTCTCCATGTTGGTGAGGTTTCAGCTGGAATATTAAATCTAGGTGTGGACCCCAGCACTCAAGAGAGATATTGGCAAATTAGAGCTATTTGTGAAGAGAAGTAATACTGGTCTAAGGTCTGGAAAGTGTGACCTGAAAAGCTGGAAAGAACTGGAGATGTTCGGTCTAAAGATGAGAAGGTTTAGGAGAGCATCTTCCTAGTAAGTAAACAACCTACCAAAACAGAAGGCAATAAGCTCTTCTCCATGTCAACATGGAGAAGAGAACAAGGCTTAAAGTGCAGCAAGATCCAGATTAGGTGTAAGGACAAAGGTTCTAGTGCTAGAGAAGCACCAAAACAGATCGTTGTAGGGAAGTTATGGTACCTCCATCACTGAAAACTTTTAAAAATAGGAAATAAGTTAGAACGCACCCATCTGAAGTAGAATGGGTCTTGCTTTTGGGTGGGGAAATGGATCGGATGATCTTATGGTGCTAACTCCAGGCTTAATTTTTCTGATAATCATATTCAAATTAAAGAAACTAAATCACAGCGAAGCCGACTAATATGTTCAAGGCCATATATTAGTAGCAAGAGAGCACTAAGGCCACCAGGAACTGATACGTGCCCATCGGTGACATTTGCTTCAATACCAGCTGCGAAAAAAATTTGAGAAGCAAAGGGTCAGAAGGGTAACTGACTGTGGTTTCCCTCCTTTAGTGTTCTAAAATATTTCCAAAATGGCCTAATCAAAAGGCTGTAATTATGTATCTCCATATTTGCATAAGTAAAAACATTTCTCTATGTTAAAAATGAAAATTTTTTTTTCTTCTTGAGGTTTTGTGGGATTTTTATTTTTTTAATGTTAAGTGCTATTATTATCACTCTCTATGAAATAGTACTTTCCATTGAGGAATACAGGCATTTTATTAAAGAAGAAAAAGTACAATATTAGGCCCACTCAGAAATTGTTTTCCTGAAAAAATGCTACCAAATGTAAATGTTTTTCAGGTCACACCATATCTACCTTTTTCTTCAGAAAGAGAGAAAAAAAAAAAAAAGGGTTTAAGCAAATGATTCCCCTGCTTTGGCATTTCTGAGTCTAAATTTCCAACTCAATCTGAGCACATCTGCATCGCTGCCCTCTGGAAGGCACCAGCAAGAATTTGGGGATCCCCAGATAGGTGAAGAGGCGCAGGGTTAATGGTTTTGGGGAAACACAGACATGGCCTTACACCTTTATGTTAAGAAATTAATTCCTTCTCCCATCTGAATTTGAAAAATCTGCTTTTTCTCATAGGGCCCAAATCTTTGCTCATAGAATTTAATGGGATCCATTGGTATTCAGTGATGCTGCCCCTGGCCCTGCGTGTTCCTGTTACATTGACATAATCTATTTATACTTGTGTATAACATATACAAATCTACATGGACATTTCCCAAGACTGTGTAACCAAATCAGCAGAGAGTCCATTCAGGTTTTTCCACCAGAGCACGAGCAACATCTATAGCAAAGATGGAATAAAGAGGAATCAGACAGAGTCATTAAATCCACCACCTCTTCAAAGGATGGAACAGACACACGTTCATCCACAAAGTTGCCATCTTCCCACCCAACTCCAGCTCAGGATCTGGAGCTTTCCACCCAGTGACAAAACTCCATGTTTTTAACACTGTTGGGTTGCTATCACCCCGAAATCGGAGTCTGTTCACCCCAGGGTCTGCCCTTTCCTCAGGCCAGCAATGCAGCAGTGACTCCGTTCCTCTCGGAGGTCCTGTGCATACACACCTTCCTGGGAAGGAGGGAACATACTTTTTCTGAACTTCATGGGTTTTATCACCCGAGTATTAGTCACTTCCAACATGTTTCTGTTGCATTAATGGAAAAATATGGGAGCCCTCCGGTGGTAAAAATAATACCTTTAATTTCCCACAGATGATAACCAGAGACTGTAACCCAGCAGATGAAGTGCCTGCTTCAGCTTTCAAAGGTGCAGCCGTGAGTTCAGAACTGTATTTCCAGTCCCTTTCCCATTCACTTTATTCTACTCATGCTGCTTTAACTTAATTAACACCCTCTGATTTAGCAGGACCATAATACCAACAGCAGCAGCTACCATCACTGATAGACCACATTCAGCCATTCAGTGAGGTGTGGGGATGCTGTAGGAGGGTGTGTGAGAGGATGAAAACTTAGGGCTTGTTTTAAAGAAGAAAAAAAAAAAAAAATCAAGCATGGTGCAAATGCACTGATTTTCACCAGAGTTAAAGCACACACGATTACATTCAGCTGAAACAGTAAAAGCAGCAGCTTCAAAGAAAAACTTTATTCCTCATAGGTATGATTTTAAAGGCTGGGGATTCCCAACACTGAGTTTCTATCAGCTTCGAGGACAGGAAGGTAAAGAAAGACCTCATTAGATTCCCTCAGACGAGTGAATAATCAGCACCTTGATGCTACCTGTCTCCCCCAAAAAACTTCAGCTATAAAACTACACATTTACCAAAAAACAAATATGCTGGAAGAGGGGAAAAAGAGGGAAGAAGGGTCAGTCTAAGTTTTGCCTTGGCAAAATGAAAAAAAGGAAGCATTTCAGAGCAACCAAAATGTACAGTTTTACTTACTCCAAGCTAGTCTTTGTCATTTGGTGTTAGATCTTCTATCTATAATTCTTTAAAGTTGCACTTAAGGTAAAGCTCAAAATAAAAGCTTACATTGCTTCTAAATGTTAGAAGAAAACATTTAAAGTTTTCCTGTACCACTGGTTTCGGTCAAAAAAAAGTAGTTTTCAGCCAAAACACAATTCAGGTGGATGATGGACAGGAGAGGACAGTCACAGAGCCAGTGGAGAAAGGAAAAAGAAGACTTCATTCATCAGAGCTACAAAACCAGCAATGGGAATTACTCCTTTAATGTGCTACATGTAGGAAACCGTGTGTGAAGCACTCACATGGTTATCTCAAAACCCTTCCTCTGGTGTCCATAAATTGCAACTGAAAGGTTCCCAGAGACCCCTGTGATGCCATCACATGGACCTGCAGCACTGGAGCAGAGGCTTTTCCTGCTGGTAACTATCCACCATGTTTACTGGCCTCCTAATTTGTGATCACAAGGACCAAGCTCCCCGAGTCAGGGTCCAGCAGACCCTGGTTTGACTTTTCACTGTGCTATAAACTAGTTCTACAACCTACAGGTTAGACATTAGGAAGAAATTCTTTACGATGAGGGTGGTGAGACACTAAGAACAGGTTGCCCAGAGAGGTGGTGGAGGCCCCATCTCTCAGACATCCAAGGTCAGGCTTGATAAGGCTGACCTTGGATGACTATCTAGAGATAGAGATGTCCCTGCTTACTGCAGGGGGGTGGACAAGGTGACCTTTAAAGGTCCCTTCCAACTCAACACGTTCTATGATTCTATGCAGCTCAGAACTCCTTTGGCACTTTCCCTTGGCCTCAGGCACTGCAGGGAAAGAAAAGTTAGTTTGGGTGAAAAACCAGAAGTAATCGATGTTGTGGAAAATCCACAAAACCAGACGGACAACAAAACAAGAAGTTTCCCTGAAGCACATAAGGGTTAAAGCATTTTATTCCCCAGCAGAGCAACTCACATTTCAGAAAGCATGCATGGAGCACAGCTCCCAGAGACCGACCTGCCCCCTCGGACACGCCAGGACCTCTCATGGGGAAAGCAGAAGGCAAGATCCTGAGTGCAGATCTGAGAGCAGAAGACGTTGGTGGCCCCTGTCACTGTTCTTCCTGACAGTAAATAGGCTCAGCTCACCCTGACTATCTCCAGAGCCAGTTGCCTGATGCAAACACCGTGATGTTTTGCATCAGGGTCTTGCCTCTGTGCTGCTCACAGTGCTGGAAAAGGTCTTTTCCATCTGTTCACTGAGCACAGAAGAAAGCGGAGTAGAAGATGCTAAGAGAATGTTTGGGATGCACACCCCACTTCCTGAATTTTCTTTTAAATGCTTCCTTTGTGGAGTTCCGCCCCCCCCCTTCTCACCAATGCTCTGGCTAATGTTGTGTTGCATAGAGGAATGAAAGAGTTCATGCTGTCCCACAGACACCTCGAGTGGGGACATCAGGCTTTCCACCAAAGCCCTGTCCAAACCTCACCTATTAGTGATCTGAGACAAAAAAGCCTTCTTTAGACTCTAGAATCAATGTGTCTTTGAGATGAACATGCACAGCTCACAGCTATATTATAGCTTAGCAGTCTTCATCCTACTTTTATGCTATTCTGGATTTATAAGACTGGAAAAAGTTAATTTAACCATCAGTAGGAGAGAGTTCTCCAAGTGTAGAAGACATATATACATATACATCCTGCAGTCTGTAGCCAACTTTACACCATCATCTCTCATAATCAAGAGTGCAGCCCAGGAAAGGAGGGGAGGTAACGCAAAAAAAAGGAAATTTTTCCTGTACACTATTTATGACAGTCTCATTTATGGGAAATGCTCCCAGGGCTAGTTAGGAGTTTGAAAGCCACCTCCAGTCTCAGTTTGACTCCCCACAGACAGGACACAGCTCCGTAGTTGTGGAATCTTCAGTCTTCAACCACATGCAAAAGGTTTCAGAAATAACCTGGGTTTCACTCTTTCAGTCTCACAGCTGATTTTCCTCATAGATGGCACCAGCATTGACCAGAGGGAAGCAGGACAAAAGGCAAATATTTTTGACTGAGGAAGCAATCTGCCAGATCTCCAGCTCAGACAAATAACTCTTGTGTTGACTTCATCTTCCTCAGATCCAGCCCCACTTTTGGAAAGCTGTTCTCAATAGCTCTGCTTTTAAGCTCTTCAGACAAACACTGTGCATCCTGCTGTTTGTGATTAGTCAAGAACAGCATTAACTTCAGAGTTTTGTGCTGCATCAACCCTGCACCATCACCTGCTAACACTGGGTGAACACAGAAGAGAACGCATGTTCTCGACAGGAGGAGAGGTAACAGTTTTAAACTGAAAGAGGGGAGATTTAGATTAGATCTTAGGAAGAAATTCTTTGCTGTGAGGGTGGTGAGACACTGGAAGAGGTTGCCCAGAGAAGCTGTGGCTGCCCCATCCCTGGAGGGGTTCAAGGCCAGGCTGGATGTAGCTTGGAGCAACCTGGTCTGGTGGGAGGTGGGGTTGGAACTCAATGATCTTTAAGGTCACTTCCAACCCAAACCATTCTAGGATTCTATAACCACAATGCCAAGCATAAGTGGGACTCCTCTTGAGTAAAATGAGATGGTTTTCCCCTCAGAAGTTCAGACCTCTCCAAACCCTTATTTACTAGAATCCAAGCAAGAAACTCAGAAGCCAGCAAGCATATCTGAGCTACCTCTTGGCACTGCAGATGAGAAGAGCAACTAAAGGCTTTCCTTTCCCCCCATATTTCATTCAGTGACTGTCAGGTCAAAAGACACAATGACCTAAATTGATATGCCCGTGCTTCTCTCACTCTACAACAATTGGCCTCCTCTCCTCTACTTCTATTACGTCCACATGATGGTCTTTACCCATTTGGAATATCTCCATGGTCAGCTATGTCAGGAATATCTCCATGGTCAGTAATAGGAGTAACGTCCAGCTTCCAGTGCTTGTCCCAAACGATCTTTAAAGTCCCTGTGGAACAGCAGAAGACCACCAGAAAGCAGCTGCGTTTCACAAAGATTGTGCTCTATTGTTCCCTAAAGGCTTATAGCAAATGTACTCTTTGGGACCTCCCAAACATCCTAGAAGATTACTATCCATGTTTGTAATGACCCAGTATTCCAGCTAGGGATTTATTTTGTTCTCCCATCTCCCTTCTTTTTTTTTTTGCCTTAAAAAAACCCCAGCATCACAGCATAGCAGCCACCACCGCCGCAGCAGCTCTGTGCAAGTCACATCAATTCCATTCCCAGGGGTGCAAACCAATTTCTCTTGTTTTTCCGCCCGTCTCTCTGGCTGAACCTCCAGCAGCCTTCAATCCCATTAATCCAAGCACTGCTGGCGATGACGAAGACTGATTTCACCAGCAAACGATCAATTTGTATCTCCCCCCCTTTTTTCTTTTTTTCCTTTTTCTTTTTTTTTTTTTTGGTGTGATGTACAAAATATCATGAAAAAGGCGTTAGTGGTGATAGTTCCACAACACTGAAATAATAGAGTAATAAGGCAATCCACTTTTGACCTTGCAGGACAGCTAATTCATCTACCCATCTATCTTAATTATTCCCTGGGTTACAAAAGAGAAACTGTACAATTCATTCATTCCATGGTGACAATTCCATTTTCCACCCCCAGTAAAGCACCATCCTTTCTCTGCAGTGATCCTGCCATAGACCACATCCCTCCTCGGCCTACTCACACCAACCCACATGCCAACAATCATCAAAGACCTGGTCCGAAGCCTGTGGAAGTTGATCAAGTCAATCAAGCTGGCCCCAAGACACTGTAGTCTATGCCCTTCCATACCTTCCATCCTTCACTTCTAAGCCAACAAGAAATTGGCCACCTGCATAGGCCATCTCAAAAGCAGCAGTTGGACCTCTGGCAGAGTAGACAAGTGTTCAGACAGCCCAACTTTGCTGATCCTCTCTCATCTTGATGGAAAGAAGGTATCTTACAGAAAGGTGTGTATCGTCTCAGGAAAGTCTATGAAATCCCCCTGCACTGGGGGAGAGCAAGATAAGATCTCTGAATTTGCAGAGTACATTGGGATAAGGGTACAGAGAAGACAGTCCAGACAGTGGAAGAGATTCAAAGAACATCTTCTGACACCACGGCTCTAAGTTCTGTTGTGTATCATTTGCTGAATATTAACGTGGTCTGGAAGTTATTATTTGAGTCTCAAACATCTGAGTCTTAAATCCATATAATCTGATCTTTCTGCTGCTTCACCTCAGAGGTTGAATACCACAACCTACCCATTTTTAAGTGTGGCTTCTACAAGTAGGCTGCCTGCACGACTCTCCAACCTGCAGGGAGAGGCTTTTCTGGAAGGGCCACGGTTAGTCTTTACTCCCAGTAGGCAAAGGGGCTGTTGGCATTTGCAATGCCAAAATTTCACAACACCCCTCACAGCCTAACAGTTGCAGGGAAGAAAGCAGAGAATTGGCCACAGAAGAAAGTTAAGCAGGAAGGTGCTTCCAAGGGAGTAGTGAAAACCGAGATAAATCCCACCGACTCCTGGTTGTTCCTCCTGTGAGTTAAGTTGAAGCAAAAGCACCAGAAATCTCTACAAGGAGACCTGCTGCCTCTGGTCAGGTCTTCTCCTACTCAAAGGAGTCTTGGCTGCTGATATATCCTTGAACATTTGCACTTTTCTAGCATCCCATTTCTCTGCAGATGATTTTAACGTCATCTTCAGGCTCTACAGCTCACTCTTTTCCTCTACTTAACATCTCCAGATCCTTTCTGAACTTCTGAACAAGGCAGACTCTTTTCTTCTCCTCACACTCATCTGTCTCTCTTCTGTCACTTTACTCTCTTCATACTGCTCAAGCCTGTATCTCTGCTTTTCTTTCCAACACCCAGTTCTTATTATTTAAAATATATGTGCCTCTCTTTCTTAAAGCAACCAAACCCAGAAAGTCCTTTCCTATGTCTGTCAGAGGTCATTTTAGCTTGATTTCTTTTCCTGCCTGGTTTCTCCACCTCTGTCACGTTTGTCTCCAGTCTCATGCCCTACCATACCAAATCCATTCTCTTTTTCACAGCCTCCTCTACTTGTCTCACAGAATCTATCCACACTTATGATTCACATTAAGAAGACAACTTAATCTTCCACCAACTTCACTCTTCTGATATACCCCCTGCTCCCTTACCTCTTTCCCAACTCTTACCTTAATTTTCCCCTTCTTGTTGTTCTTTATATTTACTGTGGTCCCTGCCCCATTATCTCACCAACCTATTCTGCTTTTTCCTCAGTAGGCACCTCTCACAGAAGTGACACAGGTCCCCTGGCTGACTTTGGTCAATTCATATGACATGCTTTGGAGTCCATCTTCACACAAAGGAGGACCACAATCTTTCATCTGCTTTTTGGCATTGTCTGGACAGGATGACAAATGTCCCTCTGTGGCATGCCCAGTCTCCAGCATCCACATAAAGTTCACATTCTTCTACCACAAGGCAGCATCTTCGGTTCCTTGAGCCTTTATCAGGGATCTCCCTGACCCGAAGACTTAAGAGTTTTCCCTAAGCTACAAGATGAATTTTGCTATTTCCCAGGAAGTCCTCGTCCTCCCAGTTCCCTCTTTTTGCAGTATTTTCAGTAAACCTCTTCCTTTACCATTTCCTCAGAAACTGATTACCATTGAACCGAAGTCCAGAGAGCCCAATCCTCCTCCTACCTTCAGCTCTCTTTAAATACTGTGGCTGTGAACTGTGAGGCACTCGTAGGTGGCCAACTGCTCTCTCTTCACATGGCTACTGGATGACAAAGGGGCTGGCCCATAAGCCGTAACGCATTTGGTGGGTTGTTTTTTTAAAAAACCCAGCATTTCTACTGGAGAAGCTTCATTCTCCCCTCAAGAATTAACCTTTCTGCACCTCCCGCAGTGCTGGTGCTTGTGGAATAAGGGAATATTTCCCACTTTGGGCATAGCTACTAGTCGCTTTCCTGGCTGGAAATGTGGAATGATCTAGACAGCTGAACGCTTTGATCTTCTTGACGGCTGGTGCACGTACAAAGCTTTTGGAGTCATGTACTTCCCTGTTCCCCAGGAGAGCAAAGTTTCTTGCTCAGCTGAAAATTAACTTCTGGGGTTGCACTTCCTCTTAAATGGCCTGCGAAGCAGCTCTGAAAGCAAAGTACCACGCTCCAGGGATCCCACGACCCACCTTTCCCAGACACTCCTGAAGACAAAAGAAGGGGAGAGGAGCAAGGGGAAGGGAAGAAGAAAGAGAACGGTGGCCCTGGCCAAAGAAGAGGTTTCAGAGGAGAGAAAAAGGAAGGGGGAATGAGAAGGAAGTGAAGGAGAGAAAAAGGAACGGAGGGAGAGAGGGAGCAGCAATAATAAGGTCATTTGTTACAGGAGCTACTCCTAGTCTGTGTGTATGTAACACAATTTGAGCTAATTGTATTGCCCTCACTTTGGGGACACCGCTGTCTGTCTCTGAAGCTTTTTCTAATTTCCCCCCTTAATGTACGATTTCAGAATCTTTCATTCTAATGATTTTAATGCAATCAGCAAAACTATGCATGTAATTGTCTTTGGCACGGCGCTCGCTGGAGTGGCACTCGGGGACAGCTCCCTGAACCCAGGACTCCGGCAGGAGAATGCAAAACAGGCCCGTTTTCAATCACCGCGGCAGAAGGCAGCCGGCAACGTCTGCGAAAGGCTGCCGAAAAAAAAAAAAAAAAAAAAAAAAAACATTTGTCGGAAGACAATGACAAAAAAGGGGGTCTCAGCTCGGTGCTATTCAGAGACAATTTGTAAGCACGGCTGTTGAAGTCGATCCAAAGGCTCCGGAACAGCTGGAGCTTTGCAGTGATTGATAAGTGCGCCCAGGAGAACTTCATTTCTGCCTGAATGAAGACAAAAGCCCCGCGATGCTGGGCGGATGGGTAATGTCACTATCATTAAGTAGTGAGAGTGGATATGCCAGACCTTCAGATGGGGACACAGTCAGGGCTATGAGGAGAGGTCAGGGCACCCTCCCTTCCTTCCCATCACCGCCAGCTCTTTCCCCTCCCTGGCTCCCCCCTCCCCACACGCACACGCTTTCAGCACAAACACCCTCTTTGCTAATTGTAATGCCCGTATAATAAAAGTTCCCCAATCTTAGAAGTACCACACCATAGGTCTCTCCCTCTCATCTTCATGACTGCTGTGTACGTGCTCCTTCCAGACCTACTAGGGCTGGTTCTGCCAGTGGATGCTCCAGGCCACCCAGATGCACCTTTTCCACAGGTAACATCGCTGTTGCTCATGATCCCACCCTCAGAAGACACCATCCTTGAGAACCCACCTTCAGCACCCACACTTTGGTGCCTCCCACCAAATGCTGCTCATCTCCTTCCTCCCTGCATTGCTCACCAACACCTTCTGAAACCCCAAGCCTGCGTTTCTGAAGTCGAGTCCAGTTGAAATTTTTGGGCAAGCCCGTGACAACAGAGCATCACCACAGGAGGAGAAAGCACACGAAATACAAAGGCGACCACAATGGAATTGAACTGGCCTCTATGTGCTTTGCACATAATCTCATCTGTCTTAAGGCTTGCCTAGTTTTGGAAGTTTGCTGACACAGTCTCTTTTTTCCCTGCAGAGTTACCACATCTCACATACAATAGTCAGCACGAAGAGAATTGGAGACAAGCGAGTAGATGATAATCTCAGTTTCTGCTTTGTGCTTTTTCTCATGGTGAAGAAAAAACTGGAAAATACAACCCAAGTCTTTCTGAAACAAGAAGCGTAATTAAAGGACTCTTTATTCATCAAATTACCCTTGGTGCTGCCCACAACTAGTCAAATTCAAGAGCTGTCTACTCAGATTCTACACATTCAATAGTCAGGACACCAACCGAGCTGGTAGCCTGACAGGCTGCAGCAGGAGAACAGCTCTCGTAGCCTCTCTGGACCAGAGGGACACAGCAGACCTTTTCTGGAAAGGGGAAACAGAGGCACTCGACAGCCTAGTGTCCACCTCAACCAAGAAAGAAAGAGGATCCCAAAGTCCAGAGGCTTACAGCTCCTCTCTTCCACTGAACAATGCTTCTTCAGCTTCTATACCTCCACTCTGCAGGTAACCATGATGATACAGGAACCTATTGCTGAAGGTAGAGAGATACATGCAGGAGTGATGATACCAGTAACCATCTCCAGCAGTGAGAAGCAGCAAGATACCCATCCTCAATGAACTAATCTGGACCTGCAGAGACTTTATTTCAACTAAGTAAAGATCCCTCAAGCCTCTACTCAAGCTTAGTTGGGTCTAAGCCTCCAGCAAAGCAACTATCAGTTCACCACAAGACACTCCATTTCTCACAGCTCCCAGGTTCCAGCTTCTAGGAGGAAGAGTAGAAATTGCCCAAACATCTCACTGCTATGAGACCTTCTGATTTTTGGTCACAGAAAAGGATCTTTAAAGTCTCCAAAGATATTTTCACAGTCTTTTACACCAGTCTGAGATATCTGTTTAGCCTGATCTTCCCAGTGACTGTAGTTCACCTTTCAGTTGCCACTTCTAATAAGACTGACAACACCATTAGGTCCAGCATAACCTTTACATGAAGGTAGAGCAACGATGAGCATCAAAGCCCTCAGATATGACCATACTGTGAGGTACAAGGCCCTGAAGACCCCTCCTTGGCTGCACACAGTCTGCATCGCATCCTTTTGAGCATAGGGACCTTGGGTGTCCAAGAGCACCAGGCACAGAAGCTCATGGCTGAGCAGACCAGAACAAGGTATTGTTCTGGTGGCAACACAGGCCACCACAAGGCATTTACATGGACAGTCAGGAGGTGGCCTGTGCTTTTAGACCTGTACAGATACAGCCTCTATTCCCACCAGGGGAACACATGGCAAAACCAAAGGTAGTCCTACCACCTCAGAGCTCTGTTTTGACCTAAATCCAAACCACAGCACTTGGTTTTGATCCTTTCATGGTCCTTCCCACCCTAAGCCATGATGGTAGGGCCATGCAGGACACAAAACCTCCCCCAACATGCTCCCACTCTGATCTGTGCAATAATAAATATTGATCAGTCTTGACAGAGAGCATCCAAGTGTCTGGCATGCCGTGGAGGGCAAGGGCAAAGCAGTCTCTGCTACAGGAGATGATCCCTGCCCTCCCTCCCTTGATGACCCCAGAGAATTCACACCGCCCCGCTCCCTCCTCTTGAAAGGTGATAACAAAGGTGTAAGTCTCTAAGCCTGACTGGCTCATGGAGTTAAAACCCAGTGAACCTGACCAGATCAGTGATAAAGCCAGAGCTCTGCTGAATTGGTCATTCTCTTGCTCTCTCCTTCTCTTGCCTGACCCCTCTTTTGCATGGTTCATAGAATCGGCAAAACTCCCTGACACAGAAACTGGAAGACACTCGATCTGTCGGTAACAATTTCCAGTGGCTTTGACAGAAACAGGCAGAGCACAGGAAGAATAAAAAAGGGGAAAGGAGGAAAAAAAAAATAATTCCTCCTCTCTCCTATTCTCCCTTTCATTTTTCCTTTGGCTCCCCCTCTCTCCTGGTGCTGTGCTAACTTGTCTTTTCCTTTGTCTGCTGCTGGACAGATGAAGACCATCCACGGGTTGCAGGAGGTATCCCAACCCGAGCCATGAAACGGACTATTTTATCATAGAGACAAGACTGGCTGCACACAAAGAGGTAGAATGAACACCTCTTACTCTAAAGCCCCCACTGCTCTTGCAGCGTGTTTGGTTCCCTGTCCAGACTTGAGATCACCCACAGTGGCAGGGAGGCTTGGAACAGGTAAGAATGTCAGTGGAAAAGATGGGGTTGATGATGATTTAGACCTATGTGCTATTTATATTTTTTAGGTCAGCTTTGCTGGGAGGGAGGGAGGGAAGAAGTTTTCACTTTATTATGCAGAGCGAGGTGTGGCCTGGGACCATCAGAGTGTTTTTACCCACCAGGTGCCTGGTCCAGTCTTTGATCTTTCCTGCTCTCATAGCTGTGGCTTTGAGCCTGATGTGCAGTAGGCTTCAAAGAAGATTGGGGAAGGGTCTCGGCGTGTCAGGGCACATGGGCCAAGACTTCTGCAGCCCCTTCTGGGCTATACATCTAACCCACAGACCAACTCCGTCACTGTAGGAGACTGGACTCCAAAACCCAGGTATCTTCTTCCCATCCCTGAGTTCCGATGTCCTTCCCTAAGCAAAAGTCATCCTAACCAAGTGCCTACAGAGATTTGAGGACACAGTAGGATGCCTACCTTTTCAGACAGCCCTTACCTTCAGTTTAATGTCCACCCTAACCAAGAATTAGATCAGTGAGAATTACAGGCAGTGGAATCTGTGTTGCATTTTCTTCATCTCCCTCTCCCACTGAGGGAAATATTTTTCAGAATAGGTGATCTTCTGAAGGAGGTGTGCGAGATGGTAGGAAGGAGAAGCCATGGCTTTGATGAGCCAATGGCCAAGGAACAACAGTATTCATTACCCAAAGCCTAACTTTCATCACAATTAAGTCAGACTATCATACTGGTCATACAACCTCCACCTTCAGATAACACACACCCTTGGAAGAGTCCATGCTTGAAAATAAGACCTCACATAAGACACGTCATCTGCACAGAGGAGATGGGGAACTGGAAGAGAAACAGAAGGGTTGGTAACAGCAAAAACACACAGGACATACTTGGCTACTGAATCACAGCAAGTCAGTTTTCACATTCAGGCACCACATACGTGGGATAACAGTAGGACACAACACAAGGGTGATATCCACCACAAAGCCTTTTCCTTCAAATGACAAAGCATGGTATTTCATGGCCTAGATGAGGCTGGGGAGCACGATACACAGATAACTCTTCACACAGATGGAAATTCAAAAGAAAAGCTATACTCCTTCCTCCGTGGTAGAAACATCATCAGTGTCTGCTCACAGAAGGAAGTGGTCCCAGGGTTGAAGAGAAGGCTGAAATCCACCCTTGGAAGTGACAAGTGCTCAGACTCTCCCTGAAGGCAGGAGCTTGTCTCCTCATCCAGGTCTTTGCTGTGCCAGGATCAAGCCTTCACGGTGCCCAGCCTCATTGGCTTTGAGTATCGCGGCACAGCAACAAAAGCAAAGCCAACAGGTGAAGCTGCAACTGCCCTTCCTGCCTCCAGACAGCTGATCAGAGCTGTGCCAAAAGGCAGCTGCTCGTTTCCTTCTCAAGAGATAATTACAGCAGCTAGAAAACACCATTTGCCATGTTGCTTTTAATTCCTATCAGCAGAGCTGACAGTTCCAGCTATACTCACTCAGCGGCTGCAGGTAGAAGTCTGGGAAGAATCGAGCTCCTCCAGCCTCAACTGCAAAGGGCTGAGAGGTTTCCCCTCAACCCCCTCTGCTCTCTGTGTCTGCTCCACAAACCATGGAGCAGCTACTGTAACCCCAGTGATGGGCCAGGTGATAGATGGAAATGGTCCACACAGAGTTTTTGGAGCACTCAGACAGGCTGGGTGCTCCAGCAATTTCTAGTGGGCTGTTTATATCACAAAATCTGGGGTGTGTGAGCAAGGGATGGATCTACACACTACAAGCTAGAGACACGCTTGGTGCTTATGGGTAGGACAAGGGAGACCCTACAAGTGGGACACACAGATTCAACAGCACAATTAAAGAAAGTGAAAGGGATGGAGGCAGTAACAGACCTTCACTTGAGAAAACCAGAATACCACCCATGCAACTTGGTAGCCACATCCATTTAAACTAGTTGCCCAGCCTTCAGAGCAGCAGTTGCCTCCTATCATGGTTCACACAGCGCCCAGCACCACAGACCCCTGCTGAGATGAGGCCACCAGGGCATGAAAAGCAGCAATGAAAATACTCACAACAGACAAACTCAGCTCATGGAACATCCCACACACAACAAGCCACCACTGTTCCTACTGCCTCTGAAAACAAGTCCTCTTTAAGCTCAGAATTGGGCCAGATTGCCTATAATCCTATACAGAGACGGAAAACACAAATGATTCAAAACGTAGGGAGTCTCAGACATGGAAAAAATCAGGGCAGGGAAAGGGAGGAAGCAAATCAAGCCCCCTCTGTTACAGCTGCAGCCTCTTGCAAGGCATTGTGCAGTGGGTGCTTTAAAACTCCATCCACCACAACCACCCCGATCTCAGGCCAGCTCAAAGCAAACAGCCAAGTAGCTGGACACCAAGGATAAATAAGATTGCTGTTAATCCTGCTTTCACAGCAGGATACTAGAAAATTTAGCTGACCTTTGTTAAATAAGCTCAATGGGTCCCTCGAGAGATGGTGAATTACCATGAGCTGAGCAAAGAATGTCTGCCCCGGGCCATAGCCTGCAGAGAGGGGTTTTTTTTCTGCACAAGAAGCTGTAATCGATCCCCTTCCAAGGAAAAACTTATTTCTTTTGTGCTAAGGGGAATAGGCCACCCCAACCCTCTGCAAAGTCAGTCGTGCCCCATC
The DNA here is from genome assembly GCA_004320125.1 of Scolopax mira. Lineage (NCBI taxonomy): Eukaryota > Metazoa > Chordata > Aves > Charadriiformes > Scolopacidae > Scolopax > Scolopax mira. Next base: position 25,218 of record BJBW01005164.1, on the reverse strand, counting down.
TACAAAACCACTCGCAGGAGTATGGAAGACATTCCAAACCATGCAGCTTGGGAGTTGGGACACTGGGAAGTGTCACCAAGGATGCCAGGCTGCCAACAGAGAGCCTTTCTTGCCCCAAGATGTCACTGCCATGGTTGCCCACCTCCCTGCCCACGGGCTTGCCCTCTGGACTGCCATCGTGCACACACAGGGGACTTTCATCAGGACAGCAGAAGACAGGCAGCATCCGGGAGACAAGACCATCAGGGATATCAATATTGTAGGGTATTCCTTTACTGAAATATCTTGGTCTGAGGTAAAACAGAACCTATTTTCTGTTCAGTAATTTTACTTTTCAGTTAAGTTTCTCCAACAAACTGAACTCTCTGAAAGTAGCAGCTTATTGTTTGCTCCCAAAGGGATAAGACTTGGTTGTTTATAATTTCTGCCCGGGATGGTATGCAGAGAGGCTCTTGCTTATACTCATTGCTATAACCAACAAGGTCAGATAACTTTGTTATTTGCCCCATTGGAGGATCAGAAATGGAAAGCAATGAGGAGGAGGGGACAGAACAGAGGACCCAAAACTGACCAACAAGGTATTCTATCCCATCTGTATGAAGCTGAGGACTCGAAGGGTCAGCCTCTTTCTCCAATTGCCAGTCCAAGGAGGACTCTGTCTCTTCATCTGCCTTTGATCCTGATCCAGGCATTCCCGAATCCAGATCCCATCCGTTGCTAAGTCCAGACTGGGATTTTTCCTACTGGTGACACAATCACCATCCCAGGAGGGTTTTTTTAATATATATTATATATATTAATAAAGTAATTAAAAGAAATTAATGAAATATTTCATTATTTTAGTTTCTTTTAAACTCTTACATCTCTCTTTCTCTCTTCTTCCTCCCCCCTGAAGGGAGATGCTCTCCCAGGTCTGAAGGGAGAGTGCTCAGAGAGCATCTGTCCTTCATTTCAGTGGTCAGTGCAGCCCAAACCACACCAGGGCACAACATGGCCCAGCACAGGACCACAACCAGATCCCAGCCAGAATAAATGTCACTGCTACATGGCACATTTCCTTTGAGAAACACAAAAACCTTCAAAAACACCCATCCACCTGCTCCTGGCTTGACTAGCTGGAGTTTGGGCCACCTCATCTGATGGCTGAGGTAGGAGATGAGACAGAGCAGGGCTACATGAGGCTTTTTTTTTTATCCTTGTTCTGGCTGAGGTGGATTTGATGAGACACAGAGGTCACCCAGGGTGAGATCAGCTGAGACATTAACGTGCTGCAGAAGGAAACGCAGATTATTTCCTTTCCAGACATAACAGGACAGGAAACAGTCTTGCAAAGCTGCACCGAGGGTCTTTCACTCAACATCTAAACACCTGGAGCAGAAAACTGAGCCCCCTTCAGAGCAAACCGAGCCAGGAGAACTCCCACCTGGCAAAGATGTGTCCATCTTTGTGTTCTGGGTACCCAGGGTTCCTCCCGGAGCCACTACTACTTCTTTTCACAACATCAGGTAGAGAGAAGGACTACGGAAGGAAGAACTGTGATTAGAAACTATTTTTTTCTGGTTCTCATTCTTTCAGCAACGCTTAGTCATCTGGGCAGACAAATGTCTGGATTGACTCCTTATGGCAAATTTAAAAAAAAAAAAATATAAATCTACTTGGCTGGTTTCAGCTGCCTTTATTTTTCCCTCTCCCCCTATCTCCCTCCAACTCAGACCTCTCAAAAGTTTTCAACTGAAACAGATCACAGATTCTAGTGTCCATAAAAACAGGAACATTTTTATTTCAGTTTTTAAGCCAATTTCAATGACCCTGCTGGGGTGGGGGGGTAGGAAAAGAGGATCATTCATTGTGGCTGTAAAGCACAATTCCATTTGCCAGGCTCTGAAATGAGAGACTCGCTGCTGATGGAGTCAAAAAAAGGAAAAAACTCCTCTGTGTCATTTTTCTCTTTTTCCCCACCCAAAGTCTTTCTTTTCTTTTTCTCCACATGCTCCCCCACCCCCATTTTCCAGCAGGCTCTCTGGAGATGAAGGGGGAGAGAAGCAGAAAGGTTGGTGTCTCGAGGGACACCCGCACCTCTCAATATTCAGAATATTGAATATGAAATGTCAGAGGCGTTATCAATCTTACTTTGATGGCACGAGGAGCTTCATTTGTTAGTGCAGGATGTGAAAGGGGCCTCTCAGAGCCATTCACTGACTCTTCAAAACACGTTTCACCACCAGAGCTTTGTGATTGCTCATTCTATACAGTGTCCAGGTAGGAAGGGAAGACACGTCCAGCCCTGTGAATCTCTCCTAGGCAGCAAGGGAGGTGCAGACAAGTACTATACTGTGTCCAGTTCTGGACCTTCCAGCTCAAGAAGGACAGGGAACTACTGGAAAGAGCCCAGTTGAGGCTACGACAATGATGAAGGGTCTGGAGCACCTCTCCGATGAGGAATGGCTGAGAGATCTGGGTCTGGTTAGTCTGGAGAAGAGAAGATTGAGAGGGGGACCTCATCAATGCTTCTAAACATCTAAAAGGCAGGTGTCAAGAGGATGGGGTCAGGCTCTTCTCGGTGGTGCCCAGTGACAGGACAAGAGGGAGTGGGCACAAGCTGGAACACGGGAAATTCCAGCTGAACACGAGGAAAAACTTCTTTCCTGTGAGGGTGGCAGAGCCCTGGCAGAGGCTGCCCAGAGAGGTGGTGGAGTCTCCTTCTCTGGAGACATTCCAAACCCCACCTGGACACGTTCCTGCTCTGGGTGACCCCGCTCTGGCAGGGGGTTGGACTGGATGATCTCTGAAGGTCCCTTCCAACCCCTACAATTCTGTGATAACAGCAGCAATGCTGTGCAGAGCATTGTGTGAGGTGAGGGACAGTTCTTAGCTGGTGGAAAGCCACACGTGCTACTCCAATTGGCCTTGTTAACACATGATGATGCAGCCCAAAACACCTAATGGAATTGGGCAGACCCTCTGCTGACACCAATGACTACAGCATCACTCAATCCAACTGAGCCTAATCCTTTTCTTCAACTGTAGACTCAGGCCAAGCCTTCTTAGTCATCATCACAGGTCAGCACTCTTCCTCACCTCCTCCCTAGCCCTGGTGAAGGCAGAAAGAAGGCTCAGCAAGGACCAGAGAGCAGCTCAATTCTGAACAGCCCCAGCTCGACGATCCCACACCATACACACCAGTATGGAGATTTGGGTCCTGGCTGACAGCGGTGCTGGGATTAAGCTTCAATGACATCAGCAGGAAATTATACGGGTAGGGCAGCTCCTAAAAAAATAAATATATATATATATACACACACACACATACTGTTGGCACTCCAAAGTTGCCCAATGAAAGACAGGTCAGCCATATGACAAGCAAAGAGGGGGGCAGGACTGCTCACTGGTGAAGAAAGATAACACTGTTATGGGCCATAGGCTGAGGGTTATATATTCTGGTCCGAGTGGTTCTCTGGCTCCTCAGTTCAGGAGGTTGACATTTCTAACCCACACCTATTTTTCCACCTTGTGTGAGTCACAGCCTTCAAGTTTACACACAGTCTCCCTTTCGTGCAGCCAGAAGGGACAAGCCCCTAATTCATCTCTCCTACCACTCCCTGATTTTTCCTAAATATCAGCAGTTGTATTTGGGGCTGAACCAGACAACATGTCACCCAATTCTCTCTTCACTTGCTATGAACTACCGGAAATCCCAGACAAATCAGATACGTGTGAGCTCCAGTGACCTACAAGAAATCACAGGTCTGACCAACACTTTCAAGCCTTGAAAATAAAGGTTTGATTCCTAATGTCCATTTTCTACTACTCAGAACGTTTCGCCGCTCAAAAGTCAGGAGAAGCAGCACACAAGTTCAGGGGGTGGGATAGAAATCTGGACACCCCACAGCACCGAGTGCCTACCCTCACATTTAAGAGCCACAGGATTCCCAGGGAGCTACGCTGATTTAAGTCAACTAAAGGTTCAGTCCCCAATTTTTAGACAGGCAATTTGGAAACGCTGGACTGCTGCCTCTTCCTGCAGAGCCAGCATGTGGAAATGAGGTGCTGTTGTTTATGACAGACCACGGTGCAGGGGGGGGGGAAATAAATAAATAAAAAAATCTCCTGGTCTCAAACGTGACCTTTTCCATCAGAGGTCACCAAAAAGTCATCAGTGATTTCATCAGATATCAACCAACTCAATTGCCCTTACGTGCACACATAGCAGTAACAACGTGCAGGTCACACTCATTTCCTTGTGTGAGTCAGTCACTCGGAGCCCAAGGCCACCAGTTAGAAGAAAGAAAGATCGTCTGAGATCCTGAATTAGATTTCTGCTCTTGGCTCAGATCTCATTCTCAGAAATATGCCTACTGAGTGATTACAGGAATTACACACCCGGGTTAGAGTTACAGGAGGGTGTCCTAGGGACAAGGGGGCTGCGCTGCAACAGCATAAATCACTGCAGCTCTATCAGCACCTCCATGCAGATTATGGATCTGCTCCGAAATATACACCCCGTGGATTTGTTTGGCTGCTGCCTGATGTTAGCAAAGGAAAGACAATAAAGAGAAGAAAGAATAATACAGACACGAGGGTGACTATTTTCCAAGGAGGAAACACTTGCTTTAGCCGTCAATGATTTACAGGGTCACGTTGGTCATTGTTGACATATTTTCTTCTCATTATTCATCACGATCACTGCTGGAACCCCCGCACGGGAACTTGGGCAGTAGTGCAAGGTGCTGCACAAATACAGAAAGCTGTCGGGGAGGTAAAGGCACCGGAGTCCTGCCAGCTGCTGCCACTGCAGAAGATACTGCAGATTCACAGCAGGATATTAAAAGAGGCAGTAGGGGGAAGATGGCAGGTGTCCAGAGTGCCAGAATATTTCTCAGCTCAGCACAGAAAGAAAAAGATTCTCTTCACTCCATCAAGTTTATAGAGTTAAGTTCACAAATGCTAAATGCTGGCATCGTTTTTTTAACGCTTTCTTACTGGCCACAAGGCTGTCAAAATGCAGAGGAACTGCCTGCGCAGCCAGAATCCTGAACAGGAGATTACCCAATAATAATTATTATTATTGGTATTATCACTACAGATTTATACGGGCTGCCTCTATCAAGAGAGACATTGTATTCTCCTTGTGACATAACATTTGCTTTGCTCTTCACAGAAGAATTAGAGGCTTTACAGGGAAAAATACACTGGCGAGCTACTCCAAAAGTGCTCAGAGGGGAAGGCAGAGATCTACAGATAAAAAAAATAAAATAAAATCAAATGTACATTTGCACCTACTTAGCCTACGATCCCTGTTGCAGTGGTGTAAATCAGGAGTGGTGCTCCTGGAGTCAATGCACCAGACACTCCACTAATACAAATCAGTGCAGTTCACTGACTTCGTATAAAACCCCCCACAGACACGATCCAGGCAAGAGAGTGCAATTAGGCCCTGTCCGAGATCGCCCCCCCCCTCCATATGCTGGGATTCATTACAAAGTATGATCTCAGTGCCTGGGGGCTCCTAGGAAGGCCAGAGCCCCCCCACTCCACTCCATTCTGCGCTGATCAGTAATGACACACAGCACCTGCTTCAACAATTTGCAACGAAAGGAGACTGAAACCAAGCCTACACCCTCAGACGATGAGGAAAAAAACCCACCAAGGCTCTTAATTATATGGTGAGCCCACATTTTTCCTCAAGCTTCAGCTCCCTGTCTAGCAAGCTGATGGGATCTTGAAGAGAAAGGCTTCTTTTTACCCAAAGAGGCCTCAAAAGCCTTCATGCTGGTCTTTCTGCCCATTTCTGGTTTCCAGCTGCATCGTCAACGCACGGCACATTAGCCACTGGCTGGGCTGGCTCTCAATCCTATTTGGGCTAAAATCAGTCTGGAAGGAACTAGAAGAACAAACCAGCAGGATGCAAAGAAAGAGTGGGTAACAAAATGCCACCACAGCCCTCGCGAGTCAAAACTGACACAAACTTTCCAGAGTGAATTTTCAATGTGCCCTAACTCGAGTCAGAATTACCGACTCGACGTGCACATTTATTTTACTTACTTATTATTCAGATCTAAAGAATTCATTTATCTCTGTCAGGGATAAAGAAAAAAAAAAAGTGAAATACCAACACACTCTAGGAAAGAAAATAAACACACCACTGCTCCGAGAGAGCGGTGTGGGAGCTGTGCAGAGCTGGCAGCACCAACCCTGGTGAGAAACAGGATGGTTCCTCCCTGCTCTGGTGTGTCCCCAGCTGCTATTTAACCACGTTATTTTAGTTAAAGGGAGTAACCCAAGTCTCCCAAAGAGCAGCTTCTGCTATTTCCCATACAGACAGTTACTAAACAAAGAAGAAGCACAGAATAAGAGGCTGTGCTGGCCCTCCAGACAGCATGGCACCTGCAGTCCAGGTGGGAGGAGAGCCATGGCTGTTTGCAGACAGCCTAAAGGCCTCTCTGAAGGACAGCATCCTTCTAGAACCACACTACAGGTCCTGAAGATACCTACAACTCTGCAGCACAGCACTGCCAAGATCCCCACATCAAAGACTTCCAGGACATCATCAACAGACAGCTTCAGCCCCACACTCCTTTGCCAGAAGGACCATCCAGGATCAATTTGCACCTCTCTGGCTCTCCCACCCCCAAAAAAAAAAATCACAGAACGGATGAGGTGGGAAAGGACCTCTGGAGATTCTCTAGTTCGACCACAGCCAAAAAGAGGAGATCGCTCAGGACTGTAGTGAGACAGGTTCTGAATATTTCCAAGGATGGAGACTCCATAACTTCCTTGGGAAACCTGTCCTGACATTTGACCACCCTATGAAAATCATTGGTACCTGGCTTTCACGTGGAGATATTCAACCACCTCCTAACCTAATGTGTCAGCCGTGAGTCAGAAATGAAATGGAATGAAATAACCCCACTGTCCCTAGTCAGCACGTCACCAGAGTTTTGTAACAAACCCACTGCAAGAGTATTTGGAGCCCAGCTGGAGCTCAGGGTCCCATATGCTACATCTGTCACACCATGAGGAGACAAGACAGAGAAAGAGCAGGGAGATGGGACACAGAGGCAGCGTGGCTCAGTCTAGTTCATCCAACAGGCAGGACTAAAACCAGGGTCTCCCAATCCTCCGTTTCCTTCACAACATCAGGAGAACCATGTGAAAACAACCACAACAAAGCAGCGTCCTGCGTTCTGCTTTGCCACCAACACTGGTGATATTTTTCATAGTAAGTACAAGCTGTTACAAGTTTAGCCTTTGCCTTTTTTCCTGCTCATAGATCTCTAAAGGAAGGGCTTTCTACAAGAGTACCCCTTCCACGTGCTCAGGTCTGTATTGCAGTGATTCACCTTTGGAAGAACTTTCATTCCTACTAAGACATCTGAGGTCGCTGAAGTTACCTGTTCCTACTACTGCAGCATAGATTAACCATGGAAACAGCAAATAGCCACAAAAGAGGAATTTTTGAAACGGCCCAAGAGCCACGTGCACCTACAGGACTCTTAGAGGTCCACAGGTCTCCTTCTCATGAAAACTGCACCATCTCCCTGCACTACAGTCTCTGGTCTTATCCATAGGGTATGTAACTCCGCCATCCAGGGCAGGGATGCTCCTGCCCCAAGAGCTTCCCCTTTTCCCTGTTTGGTTTTGTTGCGTTTTTTTGGGGGTTTTGTTGGTTTGTTTTGTTTTTTTTTACCTTCTGCCAGCACTTTTCTGGTTAAAGGAAAAGCAGAAGGAAAGTTAAAGAGCAGCAGCAGCTGCTCCGGTGTCTTCCCCAGATGTTCAACTACATTCAGGCCATTAAGGGTTTGAGAAATCATTCGTCAGCAAAGGTTTCGCTGCCTTGCAGGCTTCTCTCTCAAACAACGTGGTACTTACAGAAGAACTTGCTCTCACCCGGCCACGCTTCCCATCTAGAAACCCCTTGTCATTCCTTAACCTGCCCTATTCCGTGGTCCCTCTGGGTTGCAGAAATTATTCGGCTCCACAGCAGACAGAGATGTGAAGAGACACCCACCCAGTCGTGCACGGACCCACAAGAGTCAATCTGAACCTTCCAGGAGTAAATAAATAAGAAGTTAACACATTTTTTTCTGGGTCCGGTGCTTCAGAGTATCTCCCTGACAGAGAGTGGTCTTCTGTTGATTATCATTCAATTAGTGTTATGATTCTGTTACAGGGATTGATTGCAGAGGTCAGTACAAGGGAGAAATTACAACAGGTGAGCGTTAATGTTGGGATCGGGGCAGAGCAGAGCAGCTCGTGTCCAAAGTTACAGCAGGTCAAATCACAAACAGCAAAGGGCAGTTTAAGGAGGCCAATGTGAGGACCTCTTAACACCAGGTATCAAGGACTTGGAACTGAACCACAGTGACAAGAGCTAATTGCCAGAGGGATACAGTCAGGACCAATTACAAGCGTTAACTGCCAATTAAAATGACAGGGCCAATATTAGGGCCTCTACAAAGATCAATTATGGGATTATGGCAAAGGCCCACAAGTAGACAAAAACAAAGGCCACCTGCAGCCACATAGAGAAACTCAGATGAGGAGGTCCTAGAAGTGGCAGAAGACTTTTTTTTTGTAGTTCTTGAGGCAGCTGGAAGACAGAAGCTCAGTCTCCCACAGCTGGCACAACTGAGGCTCAATGAAGTTCAGGAAACCAGACTGATATACTCCAGCTGGGGTTTGAGCCTGGAGGTCTTCAGTGCTGGCAGGAGCAGGGTAAGATTTGCCTTACCTTCTCCGTGGTGTTAACAGGCTCGTGGTTGTAAAGAACTACCAAGAGACAAAGCATTTACAAAGGGCTCGGTGAAAAGGAGCATGGGGCACAGAGCTCTACCAGCCTGAGGAACCAGCCAGATGTGAAATCCAGACCTTCTGTACCACTTCTTTGCCAGTGTTAACACCAGTGAAACCAGGATCAGGGAGGTTTTAAGCTCAGCCTTGCTCTCTCCATGCTTAATTACCTGCCCATTCATAAGCACATTATTCAGCATGTGAAAGGGCTCCTCCGACCTCTCTGCTCAACACTCCAGCTGTTTCAGAGCATCAGACAGAGCTTTATGAATAACCTTAAGGGTCTTCCCCTCTGTTTCCAGAGCTCACACGGTGCTCTCAGGACCTGACCCACCTTTTCAGCTAATAAGGACCTTCTTACTCACTTTGAAGGTATCTAGCCACAACTATAGCAAAATCATGACAGTGGTACAAAAATACTCTCTCCTTTGCTCTCCAAAGCCAGGTCAGAGCATAAAGAGGGCACACTGGGCTGGAGGAACACACATGTAGATTGACTTGGAATCTGCACTTTGCTTTATTCCAAGATACCAAGGATCTTCTTGAGGCCCTCCAACTGCAAATCTCTGTTCCAGGTTTGCTCTCCCCTGGTATCAACCTGTCAATACCTAAATGATCCCAGCTTGGAATAAAACTGCTAAATGCCCATAGAAACTGACCACATCCCACTTTTGCAGCAGGACATGTGCCACTCCAGAATTTTTCACACAGGGAGGAGACAGCAATTCCCTCATATCAACCCTAGAAAGGTCACATCACAGAGTCACAGAACGGCAGGGTTTAGAAGGGTCCTCTGGAGACCATCCAGTCCAACCCCCTGCCAGAGCAGGTCCCACAGGAACACGTCCAGGTGGGTTTGAATGTCTCCAGAGAAGGAGACTCCACCACCACCTGGGCAGCCTCTTCCAGGGCTCTGCCTCCCTCAAAGGAAAGAAGTTCCTCCTCATGTTTGGATGGAACTTCCTATGTTCAAGTTTGTGCCCATTCCCTCTTGTCCTGTCCCTGGGCACCACTGAAAAAAGCCTGGCCCCATCTTCCTGACACCCTCCCTTTAAGTATTTATAAGCATTGATCAGATCCCCCCTTCAGTCTTCTCCAGACTCAGAAGACCCAAGTCCACCAGTTCCAATGCCACAGAGGCTGCTCAGATTCCTCTGGAGCTGCAGGCCCCACAACAATGAAATTAGCTGTGATTAACCACACAGCACAACCAGGACTACACCAAAACCCCATCCCCAAAAAACCCCAGCTTTTTCATCCCAGCGCCCACCCTGATGTTGCCCAGCTCCCAAGGTATCCTGGAGCACCATTTGCCTGTGGAAAACGATGTCCCTTTTACCAGCTGGACAAGATTCCCTGAATCCCGTGCCGTGCAGAAGCAGCCAGTCAGAACCACACTTCTCTTCCCAGCTCACCTCCGAGAGGCTGCTGTAAATCCAAAGAGACATTATCTTACCTGCCACGGCATTACCTCCTTGACTGCCAGCAATGGCAAAGGGACTGGTGAAAAATGCTGTAAATTAATTAACATCAGACCTCTTGTAGCTGTTTGTTACTGTAAACAAACATTTTAATATGCAGTAATTAATTAAATCTGCCATGCTGTCCCCTTCCTCCCATTGATCTTTCTTCAGCTTTTCTTCTGCTCTGCCTCATCTTTTTCGCTTGGTGAAACAGATCACTTGCAAACAGAGACACCACTTCCCCAGTGGTCCAACAGCAGCGACCCAATTCAAAGAGATCACTTTCCTCTTCTTAATCAAATGCTGGCTCCTTGGGTGTTTGGTTTTTTTTGCCCACACACACTGTTGGTGGGAGGGGAGAGGGCTCCCTCCTCCTGCATACGTTCTTTTCTCCCTCTAACATCTTCCTTCCCCTTTATCAAATGTAAATATAAACCTCGTGGTTTTGGTAGATTTAAACTGAAAAGCGACGCCTACCAGTTGTTCCCCAGTCAAAAAAAGAAAAATAAAAAAGGAATTATTGGATGAGGTATCTTGTCACTATCTACTTCCCTCCAGCAGAATCTTTCCAGCCCCATCCTGCTACTGCTTTTTTTATTCTCTCAACTCTAAGTTTTCTCAGACAAAGCACATCTCTCAGCTAAGCTTTCCCAGTAGCTCCAGTTCATATTTGATAGACATTAGCAACTCGCACAGCAATACTACTTTTCTCCCATCTCTAACACTAACAGAAACTAACTGTAACTCTAATTTCTGTGAACCTAAAGGGTTAGGGCTGAGGTCTGGGTCTGGAAAGCACAGGGTGGCAGCTGGAGCAGGGCTGAAAACACACAACAAAAGGAAAGTGGGAACTATCAGGAGACCTGGGCTGGGAGAACGTTCCTACTGACCAGGACTAGGGGGATCTCTTCTTTGACTAACCAGGAAAGGGACAGTTTAAACACAAAAACCATAGTTACAACCTGCAGAAAGAGCAAACCCAGAAGCACCAAAGAGCAGGTCTGCTCCACAACAGACATCTGGAGCCAAAAACCAAAGGCAACCACAGCAGAGACAACACTCACCAGCCAGAGTAGTCCATCAGCAACCCTAGATGAGACAAGCTGTTGAATTAGGATCGGGGTCTTTCCAGGGAACCCAGCCAGAAGCAGCAGGAAATGGGGCTATCAACAGGGCTGAAGACAAAGCCAAACCTTGGTCTGAGACCCTTCCACAAGACTAAGCTGCAGGTGAGCATGCCTAACACACAGGTGAAGCAAGGAGGGGAAGGCCCCAGATTAAATGAAAACTCTCTGACCAATGGGCAGAGACAATGTAGGTCCCAGGTGAGGCTCATTAGGCCAATTAAGTGCACCAATAGCTCTCAGGGCCCTTGACTACAGCTTCCCCCGCCATCAAGAACATTCTCCACACCTGGCAAAGATCTGGATACTGGTTGTGAAATAGTCTGATTGATGTGGGGCTACGTGGAACCAAGGCAGGAACATGGCATGGGGGACTTGGAGCTAGGTCACAAGTGGAACAAGGACATTTAGACCACTCCCCTTTCCCAGTTTCACAGCAAATATGCATTTGAACCGGGCACAGCCCAGTCCAGGTTTCATTTGGCACGTTCACTGTCTCCTTTCTATGTACCCGATGACAAGAACATGTGGGTGCATTGGAGGAGGCCTGGGATTTTGGGGTGTCTCTGTATGTGCATAAAGATGGGGTGAATTAATTTACATATAGGTGTGTTTGTATAATAAATGCCATGGCAACGCACGCTGTTTGTAGACTGATTGCTCTCATCAATAGGTTGCACCATCTTCACTTTTCTGCAACCTCTCCAAAGATCACGTAACAAAACTCTAGTCCCAAAACAAACCAAAACCTGTTGGTGTGGGTGGAGCTGAGCCAGGACTGTGTGAAGCTGGAGGTGGCTGGAGCAGAAAGGAGTTAGTTCCTCCCCTGCACTGACTTACACTGCAGCAGAGAGAGCTTGCCTTTCCTGGCAGTCAGAACAACCACCCAAGGAACCATTCCAGAAGTAGAGCCCAGGAGCTATGAGCCCCTTTTCCACCCTCCTGGTGACCCTTATTCCTTCCAGAGAACAGAATTTCCACAGAACAGGCATGTGTGATGATGGCACGGTCTGCTCCTCTGCTGGGGGAGATCTCTCTACCCTCCAGGAGGCTGCCAGGGTACCCTAAGGTTGCCTCATACCTTTCAAATCCCAGGCTTCACCATGAAAGCTGGCTCCAGTGAAGCCAACCGGAGTCGTGAGCACCCAGCACCTCTCAGGAGCAGGCCCTGCATTTGCAGTTTTATTACCCATTTTTCTTTTAATGTCCTGCACACTTGAGAAACCCTGTGTGAGAGTCAGAATGAGAGAGGGAGAAAGAGAGAGAGAGAAAGAGAGAGAGAGAAAAAGAGAGAGAGCGTGCGAGCTCATCGTGCCCATAAAAGGGACAGATTCTGATTAGCTGAAGTTATAAAAATGATTTATACTTGCAAACATTATTTCTACTTGTATTGTTTGCCTGCAAGCGTTAACATCACGTCATGGACACTGTAGCCAGACTCAGTCATCCCTTGAGACAGGACAGATGGCTAACGTCCCCTTCCCATCAAAGAAACCCCCCAACGCAGAATTGGGGTGACCAGAAGAAAGACTTCGCTCTGGCTCTTGGCACTTCCCAGCCTCCTGGGAGCATTCATCCTCCTGCAGCCAAAACAGAGTCCCAGGCACCAAGAAGAGGGATCCTGATGTCGGCTTCTTCCCCTCTCAGCTTGGCATCTCCCGAGCAGGAGAAGCAGGCCGGGTCCTGCCTATATTGTGCATTTTTCCCCGCCTCCTGCCAGCCCAGATCTGGGTTTATTTCCTCATCCGTGATTATTGTAAAGAGGAGCAGAATGAAATGCAGATGCAAAACATGCTCGTAAGAATTTCCTCTCTCTCTCTCCCCCATCTGCCAGAGAATAGATTTTAATCTTTAATCCATGAGCAATCAGCGAACACTAGCGAATTGCAAATTACAGATGTTTTACTGTCTTTGGCATTTTTAGCTTCCTCGCTTCCCCACTGCCACTCAGTGTCTTTCTCACATCCTCCCCTCTTCTGCATTCATCGAATGCCACGCGCCATCACCAAAACCATATGACACTGTCATCATTTGGTAATTAAACCTTTACTCACTTTAAATACGCAAAGCTGGCTGGGGTAAGCAGCAGTTAACCCTTTCCTGACAGGCTCTGGGCATATCTGGAATGAAAGGATGTGGGAAGGGGGGGGGGGGGGTGGGCAGAACAGTAGGAGAGGGGAAGCCCAAAGTTTGAAGCCACGTCCAAGTGCTGATGGCTTTCCTTGAAAGCATCCCTGCTCTCAGAGAGGTTAAAAGAGATGGCAAAGGTCTCTGCTTGTTTCCATCGCTGTAGTACCACTGACAGAGAAGAACATGGACTCCTCTGTTAAACCAACCCTTGGGGGCTGCTAGAAGACACTGGGTCCCCAGTAAAGATAATCTCCAGGAAAGCTCACTCCAACTTTAACTCTGTGCCACACTTTTGTACTAAGCAATTACAGACTCAGCTGCTTCAGAACCTGCTCTGGTAGTGGGGTTGTTGGATGAGGTCATCTCCAGAGGTCTCTTCCCCATGTCATTCTGTGATTAGCACACACTGTCCCAGTCTGAGGTCCACGCTTTGACTCTTTGCTGCCCAGATGAAGAACTCCAAAGAAAATCAAACACAGGGGCAACAGACATCAGATGGAGGAACACGGTCAACCCTTCAAGAGGGGTGGAAAGTAGGTTGCAACCACCCTTCCTTTCTCCTTAAACCCTGGCGAGGTCAGTACAGCAGAACCCCCCTGTGTTCATCATCTGACTTAGTTCCTGGGAGCATATTTCAGCAGCAAAGCACAGGGAAGAACTTTTACACTGACTCAGTTGCAAACTTAGAGAGAAAAAGACAAAGCATGGCACAATGTGCCTTCAACAAGAGCTGCTGTGGTGGCACAAGTGTCTTCCCTCCCTGGAGGGGTTCAAGACCAGGCTGGATGGGGCTTGGAGCAACCTGGTCTGGTGGAAGGTGTCCCTGCTCAGGGCAGGGGGGTTGGAACTGGATGATCTTGAAGGTCCCTTCCATTCCAAACCATTCTATGATTCTTCTCTTTGGGTGGCTTCCAGCAGGGGTCACGGCAGGGTCCAAGGTACCAGAGACCCCCACCATGTGAGCGATCCAAATTCCCAGCGCAGGTTACGTTGCGATTCCTCGTCGAAAGAGTTCCAGGAGATGGAGAGAGGGAGCCCTGGCAAGAAAGAGAGAAAAGGGAAGAAGGAGGGAGAGAGAGAGGAAGGTGGCTGCAATTATTTTGCCACAGATTGGCAGGGCCTGCTTTCCCCTGTAAGAAACGTGCGACATTTGGGGAAACATAAATAACAGTTGACAAGAGACGGCACCGCAGAGACAGCAGTAATTGTTTCACCTCCCTCTGTGCCCTGTCCACTGCAGGCTCCCAAGGAACTACCTTTGTATCTTGGCTCGAGGCAGCAGCTCAGGGCCCCTCCGGACCGGGAACAGCGAGAGCCTTAATCATTTTCTACAAGTTTGTCAATTTAACAAGTGTTTGCCCGAGGGGCACCTGTCTTCCTGCCTTCCTTTATTCCTCTCTCTCTCTCTGCTCGTTGGTTTGTGAGCTGGTGCATTCTGGCCTCTCTCCCCAGCCCAGCTCTAAAACAGGACGTGGCCATCACTGGAAACAACGTGGTTAACCCCAGTTTCAGAGGTTACTAACTGGTGTCCTCTTCACTTTTCTGCCTCCATCTCTCTTTTTATTTCTCCTTCACGTATGTATGGAGAGGAACACTGATCCTTCTCTCCTTCCCCAACCCACTCCCTGCACCGGAGACTGAGTTTCCCCCACAGCAACTGGAGTGGAATTCATCAAAAAGCTGCCTCTCAGCCCAGTCCACACAGGAGCTGGGGCAGCACCAGGGAGCTCTGGTTCATCAAGACATTTTTGGAGTGGCATCCTGCTGCTGGGCATCCCAGCTGAAAGCAAGTGGGTGTCAGGCGAGGAGGAGGAGGAGGAGGAAGACAAGAGTGAAGACCCACCACCAACAGGAAGGGGTCCCGAGTGCAACAGGCTGAATTTGGGAGTTTCCACAGTACTTCAGACCACTAAAAACTGGGTCCCAAATCTGTTTTTCATTCTATTTTCCCCTTGAATGCAGTAATAATAAAAAGTTTCCAGAAGAAACAAAGTGCTTGATTTTAAGCATATTTATTTGTTTCGGGTTTCTCAGGGCAGGGTTATTTTCACTGTTCCAATTAGCCATAACCCTCAATATCACTGTAATGTGGTATTAGAACAACTCAGCATTATCTCAAGAAAACTTTTTACTCCCTCACATGTTATTCTGAGCTTCAGTTCTCAGAAAGTACGGGACTCCCAAGCCTTGGCCTTAAACCTAGTCCACACTCCAGGTTTGAGAGACAAGTCACTCATCTCTACAGTGAAATTGGATGTAGGACAGGGAAGCAAATTCTGGTAAAAAATAGAACAGTTCAACCTTTATATTCTGACCCAAAACCATCACGCCTATAGCAAGGGAGAACAGAGGCATCAGCCATGGTGAAAACCAGGCATCTCTCCAAGTTCCTGTGAGACACTGGAAGAGGTTGCCCAGAGAAGCTGTGG
>BJBW01005163.1:0-38104 GCA_004320125.1 Scolopax mira | reverse complement strand
GAACTGTCAACAAAAGCATGGGTTCCCTCTGGAATGTGGGGTGACCTCTAGCTGGCTGGAGAGAGCTGGGGTCTGCAGGACTGCTCCCTCCACCAATTTATTTTTTTTTACCACTTGATCAAATCTGTCATTAGAGGTCAGCAACAAACCATTCTAACACAACATAGCATTACAACCTCATTCTGTCTCTCCAGAGTTTTGGTGAAGGTTTTAACAGGACCCAGGCACCTCATGAGTCTGTAACTACCTGATTGGGATCCAAAGGTGCCAGTGCTTTGGGAAATTTCCCATCTCCTTTGGTCTGGGCTCATTCCTGACAAGTTGTTAGAATAGATGTGGTTTTTTGACAAACTCAGTGGGGAGAGACTTTCCTGCAAGAGACCTTTCCAGCTTCTAGACAGCGTTGTTACCTACTGCAGGATTAATTTCTGACAGCCTTAGTGTTTGCTCTAAACGATGTGCTTCAACTCCCTCTGTCCTCAGTGGAGGTCAGGAGGAACATCTCCAAGGGTTGATGTAGGCACCCTAAAAGGAACATCTAAAATACATGAGTTACATGCAACATTAGTGTCTGTGTCTCCATCTGTATGTGTCCATCTGTACCCGTCTACTCACACTGAACTGTTGTGTACTGGGCTAAAAATAATACTGTGGGATTTGGTTGGTTTTGTGTTTTTTTTTTTCCCCTGTCCCTCATCCACAGTGGACACCTTTAAGCCGATGCAGCCGTTTCTGGTGAAGGTCAAGGTAGACCGAGGAGAGCAGTACAAGATAGCCTACAGGTGGCCTTTGGCAGAGCTGAAGCTGGTAGATGGCAAGACTCTCGACCAGGTAGGACTGAGTTTAACTTCTGTGCCAAAGGGCAGAACTGATCATGGGGAAGAGATGTGAATATGAACCCAGAGAGACACGGGTCAGGATCTATAAGGGGATTCAGGTCCTCTGGAGCTCAGCCCATAGATTCAAATGGTAGAAAGGGACGTGTGTGTGTGATTTCTAATATAGGACTGAACCAGCCTGAATAACGCTAATTTTGAGGAAGCAACCATCATTAATTTTTTTTAGCCCACTGTCTTCCCTCAGAGCTGGTTCCTAGAGTATGGTGAACTGAGGTCCTTCCCTGGATGGTTCGTCCATCCTACATCAGTGCTTTCAGACTTCTCGTTTCCCTCCTCTCTTCCTGGCAGATGCCTGTGCCGGGGATGCTGAGCCTGGAGTGATTTCCTCCCTCCAGAGTCATCCCTCTCTCAGTTAGGAAATGTCAGGCTGACCAAATCCTGACCAGGGTGAGCAGTGAGCAGGTGACTGCTGCATGGACACGGCTTCCGTCAAAATCAGGGGGCAAACTCTCCTTATCCCTCAAGAAGAGGACCTCCTGGTGCTCTTTGCAGCACTCCTCGGGGAGGGACTGCAAAGCGCTGCTCTTGTCAGGTCTCCAGCATTTGCAGAACACGTTGTCAGGCCCATCTGTCAATCCATGTTGACAAAGCTTCTTGACAGACATTTGCACGGGGTATTTAAAGATTAACTGGAGGCATTTACTGAAAGAGGGATTATAGAGAGCTGGAGTCAGTGTGAGCCTGTGCTTTTAGGGTGACATTAAGCTTTTTGGGAAGGAAACCACGGACAAGATATTCCCTTTCTGCTGCTGGGGCTGACAGAGTGTCGTTAAAAGTTGTTATAATTAGTTTTTTTATTAATGTGAATGTTCCAGGGGCTTTGGCAAGGTGCCTGGGTTTTCACAAGCATAGAAATAAACGAGAAAAAGAACAGCCTTCCAGTTCTACACCCAGGACAAATAAAATCCATCTGCACAGCGTGTCTGAAAGGAAAAATCACATTTGCAGGTTTGCAGGGCATCTTGCTCCTATGGGTAGAACTGAACCAGTGTCTCGGTGCCTTGCATTCTCCCGTGCACAGGGACCTACATACTTTCATCCTGCCTGAGCTTTCCGCTACAGATGAACCTGGCTCCACCATATCTTCTAAACTGCTTTGTGGCTCCTGAGGAATTAGGATTACAAGATATCTCCAGGATTTTCAGTCCTGTCCCCCTCACTTACCATCCCAATGAGAAAAACCGATCACACTCTATCTTGAAGGGCTGGTGTATTTTTGAACCCCCTCCTACTGGCAGGCAAAGAGTGAACTTGGTGGTCCTGATGGTGAAAGTCTTCTTATCACTCCCAGCCTGGGATCCTGCCCACATCATCCCTGTTTGTACTTGTGCCATGGCTGTCCTTTCGGTTAGACAGCTCTTTTCCTTTGCAGAAGTATTTTTAGATTGTGGTCACCTCCCCTATTAACATTCCTTCTGGCAGGCTGAGCAGCCTGACCCATTAGTGTCCTCTTCTGCGTTGACCTCTCTTCCCTTTATCATGCCTGGAGCCCTCTTGGATTGATCTTTCTTGAACACAGGCAGCCAGAATTGTCCACAGCATTCCAAATATGGGGTCTAGCCACTAGCTGAAGTTGCTGCCCAATGACCCCAGGCAGAAAAAAGGCTGAAGTAGTAGGCTGAGGCCAGGGCGTGTTGACACCTCTCATGGTACCACCATGGCAGCAGGCCCCCCAGTGCATCCCAGTGCTCAAGTCAACACAGTCCCTCCCTGCTCCATGGCTTGGCAGGTCCACGGTAATCAAAACAAGAGTTTTCTTAGCAGATACCATCGACTCCAGCCCAAACCCCAGCTCATGTGTTGACATTCAGCACTCACAGCAAGGGCTTTGGTCGTCTGGTCTGCTTTGCTGAGAAGCCCTCTGCTCCTTGGCACCAGCAAAGCCCTGACACTGCAAGTCCCTCAGTGCTTAAAGCTACAGCTCCCTTGACCAAAACGCTATAAATATTTATGAAGCGATTAACGGATGCCTCCCTGCTTTAATCACTCCTCGCAAGGCTCGCCGTAAACCACCGGCGCTGTAAATTCCTCCCCAGGACATCACCGCTCTGCGCTGATGCAGGAGCTGCTGCTGAGCCCGCAAAGCAGCACGGGGGTGTGATGTATTGCTTTTGGGGGGGGGGGGGGGGGGGTGTCAGAAGACAACCTTTAAAGCATCACAGGACCGCATCAATCCTCATAAACTGGATGTTATGATGATTAGTATCAATAATTATAAGCGCGGCTCCTAAGTTCTCCAGAAGATGAGATCAGGCTGTGCCGCAGAGCTAATGAGATGGTGCAGGAAGGAGTTTCTGTCTGTGGGATGTCCCTAATTCAGCAGCCTCCCTCGTCCTCCCCACCCACATACCGCTAAATGGCAGATACTGAGTCTCCCGTGGCTGGAGTTCCCCCTCCACGAGATTATGTCCTTTGGGAATAGATAGATGCAGAGAGAGTGGCATTTATACAGATGAAAAACAACCCCGGGGAAATGCCAAGGGTGGCATTTTCCAGCCCATGCTCTGGTTATCTCCCATCTGCCAGGAGATGGGGTGCTGGGAGATGCCAAGTGAAGCCCGTGTGATACCATGGTGCTGCTGGGGGGAATTCAGGACTGCACTTGTGGAAGCCTTTTTCTGTGTTTTCCCAGTTCTGGAGTGAAGAGAGGTTTGAGATCTCAGGTTGGATGGGGATGGCAGAGGGGAATATCTGCAGTGGGAGGGGAGGTGGGTGCAGGGCTTACCCCGAATGCCTCACTCCGGTGGATTCCAGCTTTCTCATTCAGCACATCATTACACTGCAGAGCTTATTGCCACGGGACGCTGTAGATGCCAACGTTATGAATAAGTTCAAAAAGCCATTAGAGGAAATCAGGAACAGTAGGTCCTTCAAGGGCCGTTAAACACCGGGCTGGGGATACAAGCCCTGGCTCAGCGAGCTGCTGGGTCACGGGCTGCTGGAGGCTGGCTGGGAATCCTGAAGGCAAGATAACTCTGCACTTGCCCTTTGAATGCTTTTTCTCACAAGCATCTGCCACTGGCCACTGTCAAAGCTCATCAACATTCTCATCAGCTCCCAAAACCAACCTCCTAAAGGTGAGGGATTTATATCACCTGAAACGAGATCAGCATGCTGGGTGAGGACACTGGGACTGGTTGATTGCTCCGCCTGACCCACTAAGAGAATCCTGGTGCCCACTTCTAGGGTCAGAATTACTGTCCTTCTTTTTATTTTCAGTGCTTTTATCATGCCTGTGATTATTTTCCAAGTGCCATGGACATACCTCTCAAATCCTACCCTCCTGCTCTGAGGTGGCAGCAGAAGTCCAGGGAAAGATGTCTATATCTGCAGGAAGGAAACACTGCTGTTAACTCAATTGAAATCAGGAATTGCCTGATGTCAGCCTGGAAATACAGAGCTTGTCAGGGAATTCCTTAATTGAAAGACTTCAAATCAGGCTTCTGACAGCAGTTAACCCTGGGCATGGAACAGTCGGTGTCCATCACATCAGGTGATGGACATCCTGATACGACAGTGGGGACAACAGCCCTTTTTAGCCCTTCATAAGGTCTGAGTCTGACTATACCTGTGCAGCTCCACCAAAACCAGACCAGTCATCAGCAGAGCATGGCCATTAGCACTGGTCTCCCTGGGATCACCTTCCTCATGTCCAGATGGGTTTTTTGCCAGGTGGTTCCATGGAGAGGGCAGGATGATTCCCATGGTTCAAGGGGCTGAGCTTCCCCTGCAGACAGAGCTCTCTCCTCTGACTTCCAAGCCTTGTGCTGGTCTCCATGGGGATTCCTGGGGCCACCAAAGACCCCAGAGCTTGAAACTGCAGCATAGAGATGTCTCCCTCCTTCCCTCCCTCCTTTGCCCAGGAGGTGCTTTTCCTCCTGGTGCACAAGGTGTTGTCACAACATCAATTCCTGCCCTTAAAACGTGCTGCAAACCTGTGCTGAGTGGATGTGGTGTGGCAAGTGGCACCTAATTGATATGCTAATTAACTACCAACATCTAGGACAGCCTGGATTTTGATCTGCACTTGGATAAGGTTTACAAGTGGACCGCTAGCAGCTTTGAGGAGAAGAAAACCTTTATCAGATGCTTGTGGAAGCTGAGCCACCGATTCCTTGCCAGCTCTGTCACCTTTGTGAATGTCCCCTCCTGTGCAGCAGAAGGTAATGAGTTTCTGTGTCTCCCTCAGAGTGGTTTGGGTGCTTTGCATCATCACTGTCATCGCTTTTAGGAACTGGAGATGAATGCATTTGGGAGAGCAAAGTGGGATGACAGGAGGTGCTGAGGTGGGTACTGGTGAGAAGGAAGCAGGAGGATCCACATTTTGTGTATCTGGAGGCACAATCATCTGATTTATCCACCAACCCTTGCTGTGGAGACACGGCTCAGCTGGGAAGAAAAATAGATGGACAATTTATCTTATCTCAGAGATGTTATCTGCACTCTGGGCTGGGGGGGGGTGAGCAGTAAAGTGTTGGTAATGTCAGGCCAGGGGAACGTTCCCCAGCAGTATATAAAAAAATACAGATATATATCGATATAAAAATATATTTTACTCTAAAACACATAACTATCAGTATATTTGGTCAGAAGAAGCCTGTTCATCTCTGAAATTTGTCTCAGCTTTGTACAAGAAAGGTGTCAACCTGTCCCAACCCATAATCCTAGAGAGCTGAGCAAGTGGAAACACAACCAGAGCTCAAATTAAATCTCAAAAGTCTGTTTGGTCCCTCTTATAAAGCCAACCCTTTATCCCACCCACATCTTTCTTTGCTCCATGTTGTGATCTTGTCCTAACTCATGAGCAGACTGAGACCACTGGACTCGTGTCACTTGGACTCATTGGGACCCCTGGGGCTAATGTTAGTTAATATGACATAACTAGAAGACTTCAGCCACCTCTACGTCTCCTCCTGTCCATGCAGGGAGACAAAGGCCCCAAGAAGACAGGAAGGACACTGCAGAGGCTGAAAGCCAGGAGGAGCTCAGCATGTACCAGGAGATGACCCCAAAGGAAGCTGCTGATGTGTTGAGGCTGATGGAGGAGTATGAGCCCCTCGTGAACAACTCGGTGGCCTTTGCAGAGCAGCTGAGCAGCGACCTCCATGTGCTGGATGAGGTGAGGGGGCCAGGGGCTGTGACTCCACTGAAAAGAAGGTGCCTAGATGGAATCTCTGGGCATCAGCTGCTCTTGTGCTTGCTCCGAGAGCTTGATCTGAGATAAAAAAAATAAAAGATAAACAGAAAGAGCCAATGAAGAAGGCACACATTATTTTTAGACCAGTGAACTTTATTTACCTGATTAGAGTTGCTGTATTTTATTGCATTTCTGGAGAGGATAACTTCTTTCTTTGAGTGCTGGAGGAAAATAATGAGATCGCTGCTTCTAGCATTTGTCTTATGCTAATGCATCTGGTGCTAGGGTTTTGTGAATAGGGAACTGAAGAACAAAGGGGGAAAAATAAACCAAAGGAAATATCCTAAAACATATGAGAAACCAGAGAACCTAAATCCAACCCCCTTTAGCTCCAGTATTTGTGTCTTCCCAATTTGTATTTATATATGGCTTATTACACTTGGAAACTTAGTAGTTAATTTGGACCAAACTCCTGAGGTCTGCTCCTGCTGGCTCTCAGCAAGTCCTGCAGGCACTTTGTGACTGTCTCCCAGCTGTAAAATACCCTGTGAGAGCAACTAATAAATCTCTATTAAGTTCTTTGAGATGAAAAGTGCTGTCGAATACATTGTTTTAATGCCTTTTGATGAATAATTGCCACTTATTGCTAATACAAATTAATCAAGGAGACGTTCCTGTTTCTAAGGTTTAATCTATGATATTAAGTGTTTTTAATACCAGCACGTTGGACTGGCACATGCATATATTAATGTGTTTTTTTTTTTTTACCCCATGCCCCGGGGATAACACCTTGTCCCTCCTCCTACCAAACTCATCACCCTCTGCTAACCCGGCTCTTCTGGAGCACCCCACCCACAGAGAAAATCCTCTTATCCTCTTTGGGGGGGAGAAAAACACAGCTGGGGTGCCCGGGGAGTGGCGAGCTCTGATTTTGCCATTGGTATTCCCTCTATCCCTCCTTGCAGGATCCCAGCACCCGCTGGAAGGCCAGCAGCTCCCAGCAGCTCCCAGTTATTACCCTCACCTGAGCGGCCGTTCTCCAGAGAGCCCTTTCTGCCAGCAGTTTCCCTGTCGCCGTCACCGGTGATGCTTTTTGCTCCTGGCAAACGCCCCCCGAGTCTCTTAAGCCCTAATAAGACAATCTGAAGGCACGGTGACGACAGGCCTGCAGGAGGTTTATGGCTGTAATTTAGGGACATTTAATAAAACGTGAAGCTGCGGGCAGGGTCCCCCGTGGTGCGGCTGGAAAGCAGCAGTCTGGGAGCGGGGCTGTTTGCTCCCTCCTGTGTGGGATGGTTGGGCTCCAGGCAAAAGGAATGTCATCTTGGCATCGCTGGTGCTTTTGGAGATGAGGATCTGCCTGCGTTGGCCAGCCCTGCTTCAAATCCTGTGGGCAAGTGAAACCTCTGTTGTGTTGTCCCCCCCCATCACTTTGCCCTGGGGTAGCTTCATCTCTCACCCCTTGATAGAGATGCTTTGCTGTGACATCAGGCTTTGCTTTTCTACAGAATTCCTCTGACCTTTCCACAGCCACCATAACCTGAACTTGGGTTGAGAAGACTTTGCTTCTCTTCCTCCCAGCACTTCCTGCTGGCGAGCAGACCACAGACTGAGCTGAGGGGGGTGCAGATACTTCTGTTGCTCTTCACGTAATGAAAAAGACCTCAAATAATTGAAATATCAGCGAAGACAAACTTCTTTAAAAGCTTTATTAGTGGAGAGAAAGATAGCAGTCTGGAAACCTCCCAGGCCCGTGCCTCTTTGATATTCCACGTGGTGCACGGGCCCTGAAAATGACACAATTAACATCTGGAAGCAGTTAATCTCTAGCAGAGCTTGTCGGCAGCAACAAACACGCTGTTAGGTCCCTTCCACCCGTCAAGACAAGCGCCTGGGATCTCCCCTGGGCAAATTGTGCCTCCAGCTTCCATATCAGCGACGTACACAGGCACATGCCTCATGCATGATTTCCCCGGTTATTAATTGCAGTGGCAGAGCAGCTCAGCCGGGTGACTCCCTGCCAGCAGTGGCAGTGCCCAGAGCTCTGCTAAACCTGCCGTGACAGGCACTTGTCACCATCACGGGCTGCACAAATGCAGTTAGAGCCAGGCAGAAACAGCCTGTGCCTCAGCACGTCCCCTTACACATAGCACGGGATGGACATATAGGAGGGCTTCACCAGTTGAGGGTTGGAGACTCCATGCAGCGTCCACTGAGGACTTTCCTTGTGCAGAGAGGGAAAATGGGGTGCAGGAGCCAGCAGGGTTTGGCAACCTCTCCAAACCTATGAAGATTATATTCCACTCATGGTCAGATTTGGCTGGTGACTCTGCAGGAACCTCTTTGCTGTGGCAGATGAAGGTCCTCCGAGTGTACACCTTGCTGGCATTTTGGGCTTGAGACTTGCAGATGGTTGGTTATACAGCATTTAGTCAAGTGCAAAGATAAGGCATTGACCAAGTAGTGATGCAGGACAGCCACAGTTATAACAGCATCTTGCACGTTATGTTGACAGGGTCTCTACTTTGACTTGGGAGGGTGAAGGTCAGGATTTTTGACTCTGAGGTGGTGGTGATCAATCCCTGACACACTGCTGAAGCTCTCTCTTTCTCCATTTTACAGGCCAACCTTAGAGCCATTATCTCCTCTGAGAAGCAGGTGACACAGCTGATGAGCTCCATTGATGAGGCCCTGTCAGAGGTGGCCAGAGTAGAGGAGACCTTGCAAATCTATGATGAGTTACTGGGAAGCGTGAAGCAGCAGATGGACCACATCCACCAGGAAAACTCCTTGCTACATCGCATCGTTTCCAACAAGACAAAGCTGATGGATGAGATCCTCTTCCTCACGGTATGTGGATTTGCAAAGACATAAGTCTTCAGCCTCTTGAATCCATCAGAAGAAAAAATTTTCAGTGAGCTCAAACACTCTGAAAACTGTTATCTGCCTGCAAAGGCTACACAGCTTCTTTGGCCCAGAAATGAGGGACCTTGTTGTCTGGAGAATATAGGGATGGCCACACAGCTGGGATGGACTACAGGCAGAGCAGCAGCAGAGGAGTCCCCGATGGTCCTTTTTATGGTCAAGATGAGAATCAAATGATGTAATGCCAAGAATCTTCCACTTTCACTTAGGATGCTGTGGTCTGCCTTTCACTAGCAGCTTTGGTACCTTCTCCTTACCTGCTCAGAGGCTTCTGGGGCAGCGCTTTACCCTTCCTCCCAAACCCCTGAGATCCTCCCAGCCTTATGGCTTCAAATTCTAGGCATCGCTGTGGCTGGTTTGTGGGGTTTCCTGTGGGAAGTAATTGCAACTGAGGGTAGTTGCTTCCTTCCTCCCTCCACTTAGTAGCTTTCACTTTATATCTCTGTACGAGGCAAAACCAGCTCTCATTAGCAGATAATAGCCATTTCAGTAGCCAATTATCACCACCCAGGAATACAAGAGCATAGTACTTAATGAGCAATTAGAGCCAGAGCAGCAACACCTGCCCCTGGTCAAAGCATGTTCCCATCAGCACTGACAACCTCACATTCAGAGAAGCTGCTGGGGACTTTGATGGGTCCTGGGGCAAACTACACATGTACCATTGGAGAGGGGGCTCCCTCTTGCCCTGGAGAGGAGCCTTGGAGAGGTTGTTTTATTCTAGGGACCCTGTAGATTCTCTAGCCACTGATGGGAGTTTCCCCATTCCTTTTCTTTAATTTTTTCTTCTTTTTTGCCCACCCTTGAAGGTAACCAAGCTGTTAATTGAATGTCTGCCATCCACAGTGGCCTTTGGGCACATCAGCCTGTCCTAGCCTCCATGGTAGAATAAGGAGCTTTTCCCTTCATCCACTAGAGACACCGGCTCAGGGGACTCACAGCCAGTGGAAAGACTCTTGATGAGCTCTGGGAATATGGGAAAGGAAATTATTTACAAACATAACATACCATAAATGCAAGAACTGTGCTGTAATAGCACAGCTAATCCTTCCACTGCTTATGGTGGCTTCTCTGCCATTGACCTTTTCATTTCTGAGTAACTCAAGCTGCAGTTTCCTTGGCTTTTTCTTTCTCCTCCCCATCACTTTGCTGCTGGCAGTGACCCTGGAGGTGCTGGCCCTTTGAGAACTTGTGCTGAGTTTTGCCAGGGCTTCCTCTGGGAAGCCTCTGCTGTGGCTGTCACTCTGCAGACCTTTGGTTTTGGTGGGGACAGAGCAGTCTGGTCCTCTTGATGGACAGATGCAGCCTGGCAGCTGAAGGTAGCACTTCTGGATGGAATGAGAAGCTGGATGGGCTTGGACCCGTTCTGTTCTGGCTTTGTTTTCAGACCCATCTCGACCTCAGCAGGGAACACTGTGATGCCTTGAGACAAGCAGATCTTTCCACCCCCAGCAGAGTGAGAGCCTGCATCGCTGCAGCAGAGGCTTTATCTGGCTGCATGAATGTCCAGATACAGCCTGGTGAGTAAAGAGCAGAGATTTAGGTCTGCAGACAGAACAGCCACCAGCTCATGCACAACCTGTGCTGCTCACCCAGCACCATTCCACGCTGTCCAGCTTCCACAGGTGCCCTGGAACCCCTGAAGATGGAGAAGGGGTTCCAAGGAATTAGTTCTCACCCTCTCTGTGCAGCTCTGCAGGCTGCCTGTGGCAAACAGGAAAGAAATTGGAGGTCAGGGATGTATTTGGGAAGTTAAGCAGCAGCACTGAGTTGGGGTACAAGGTGCTGAGCCACAAACACTATTTCCCTGCAGCACTCACAGATCTGGGAGTTGGGGAAAAAGCCTTGAAGGGTCAGTATTGCTGAGGCTTTCAAAGTCTTCAGCAGCTTCACCCAGAAGCACAGTCAAGCAGAGCTGGGAAAAGCAATGTAATGTTACCTCTGAACAGTCATGGAGAAAAGTAGGTGGAAGAGGAGGGGGAATTGCTTCATTCCTGGGGAAATCCAGTACACGCTGCAAACAGCCAAGCTGGAGCATCCACACTCTACCAGCAGGTCTGTAGGCATCTCCCGCTGGACCAGGCACTGTTGGTCCAGTTTACATTACAGCTGAGCCAAAATTATGACAGGCATCTTTACAATTCCTCTAAGTGCCTGGATATAAGGCATCGTTGTCTGCCCTTTTGTACAACATCTCTTATTGATCATAAAGGAACTGGTGGAAAGACAGGTTTAGAACTTGTGGTGTCCTGGAGCAACCCAGTTGTCAGTACTTGGGCATGGAAAAATGGTAATTGGTTGTACAGTATCCACTGCGGGTGTTGTTGGAGACCTGTCTGTGCACAGGGAGTGGATGGAGTCACAAAACCCCATGCTTTCCTTGTGAAGAGGCTGGGCATCTCTCATTGGCCATGGTCAGTCTCATGGATGCTTTGCAATTATTATTATTATTTTTTTAATTTAAACTCCCTCCCTCTCTGTATTCACTTGGTACCGCAGCAAATACTTTTCCCTATGTTGGCTTTTGGGTGGTGATATCTATCCCAGAACTTGCTCCTCGAAGAGCTGTTTTATTTGCCAGTGTGGTGAGTGATGTCGGTCTGCAGCCACAATGCTGCTCCATATCACGATATTCTCTCTTTTTTTTTTTTTCTTTTCTTTTTTTTCCCTCCCCCGTCTCAAGGTTACCGGAAACTGCAGTCTGTGGCTGAGCAGCTGATCATGTTTGAAACACTCAAGCAGAACTTCGAAAGCTCTCTCATCAGTCACATTACGAGCATCTTCGAGCTGCAGGTGGGCTTCGCAGCTTGAAATCCCGAGAGATTTCAATATGCTGGTAAAATAGTACCAACGATATAGGGGATGTCACCGTAAGAGGATTCTCCAAAAAGTATCTCCCCAAAGAGGTCTTTTCACATGTCTTCCCCGTGCTGTCCCCCCAGCCCTCTGGTTACTTTTACAGGCACAAAACCAGCACAATTCTGCATCTATCAGGTTCCCTCCCATGATGGTCATTAATCATAAAATCATAGAATTCTATTTCACAGAAATCCTCTGGCCATGCTAAGAAGTATTTAGGGCATGAAGATTTTGGCTTTAGATTTTGTTGTTTCACTAGGGGAGTGGTGGTGGTCGTTTGTCTGCTTGTAACATAAAATTCTAGGATAAAAGCCCAATCCCATGATCCTTTGATTAACGTTTTCATATGCTTGTCTGGCAGTTTAGAAGATACGCTGGAAATATCTCTGTGGGGAGAAATCTGAAAGTAAAACATTACTCTTCCAGAATTCATTTTGTGAAGAGAAAAGGATCAACTGTGCAACTTGCTCTGGGTGGACCTGCTTTGGGAGGGGGTTGGACTAGATGATCTCCAGAGGTCCCTTCCAACCCCATAGCATTCTGTGAGCGACTCCCAAATCCTTAGCATTATGTCCTTAAATCCTGAGCATTTACATTCAAGCATTGACTGTGGGAAGGGATGTGACTGGCAGGGAACTGTGAGGGAGCTGTGGGATCTCCATCCTTGGAGTATTGCAGACACTGGCTGGACACGTCCCCAAGCAGCTGCTCCACCTGCATCCCACCTACGTGACTCTGAGTCTGTGGGTGTGAAGTCCCTGGCAGATGGGCTACATCCTTCCCCCCCACTGTATCCCCCCCAAGACATACCCACCTCCCAGTGCTTGCAGGGACAGTTTCCAGCATGATCCTCAACAATGAGGCTGTCTCCCGTGTCTTCTCACCACTGTGCTTAGCTGGAGTGTCCCACATATTACCGATGGGCCAGCTCATTCTTCTCGGCTCAGAATTGTTCTGATGACATGAGATTAAAATTAGATTTCAAAGTGATCATGCCTGCTCAGCTTCACCCTTTAAATTTGCTTCTCAAATGTATTTAGTACTGGAAATTCAAGGGCAATTACAAAGCAATTATTTTCCAGAGCTTTTCAAGGCTGTTTTATTTGACTCTTTCTGATGTTTCTGTTGCTTTAGGGTAATGCTCAGGTCCCTGCTCTTGGTCAGCCCTTTGACAAGCTCTCTGCACCAAGCCACAGACTCTACCATGAGGAACTGGTCCCCTATGCCCCGCTCATGGCCTGGCTGAGGAGTGCCAACCCAGTTCTGTTCTGTGATCTCCCCAAGGTACAGCTGAAATCCTGAGCAAATATTGCAAACTGTCCAGTGGGAACGGATTAGTCAAAGTGGTCAGTTTGTGGTGAGGGCTTGGTTTCACCACATCCCTGCCACCCACCAGCTTCCAGCCTTTGGCCCTTCTAGGAGAGTGTCTGGCCAACTCAGCCACATGATGTTGGACTTCTGTACTTGACAGGAAGCAACCTGGGACTTGGTGGCAGGAGCGTGTTGAGGGAAAAGGTCTGAAATGCTAAAATTTGTTCTTTTTGCTTCCATCTGGCTGTTTCTCTACTGAATGAGAGAGATAAGCATTAATAAAGTTGTTTAATGTTGTACTTTATTCAACGCTGCCTTATTTCAAGAATTCCAGGGAAGGGGTATCCTAAAGTCCTCGTCCTCTTCTGTTAATAGGGACAGAGAGCCAGTTCTTTTTATATCACTTAGGCTTCATTTCTATTTTTCATGGTGGTTTTTGCCTTTTAAGAAGGTTTTACACACCAAAACCAATGGGTCTGCTTCAGTTGCCATCTACTGACTTTTCTTTTAAGCAGGCAGCTGAAGAAAAGCTGTGAGACGGGTGCTGTTCATAGAGAGATGAAGTACACCAGGAATTTCTGTGTCTCTCTTGTCTCTCCAGGTCTATGCCCAGAACCTCAGCAGACTCTATGACCGGGAAATCAAAGCTTTTTTTGAACAAGCCAAGACCTTCTTGTTAGGAAGAAGAAAAGGAAGTGAGTGATTTGCAGATATGACTTTTGTGCAGTGATTTTTTGTGCAAGTAGGTGTCTTCCCCTGGCTTCTTCCCCAGATTTTGTGCTGTGAATATACTTCCTCTTCTATAGACTGGGTCTGTACGTGTCTGTACGTGACTCTTGCCTGGCACCAGGCAACCTTTGTGTGAGCTGTAGCTCCCTGTATGGTCCAGTTTCATTTAATTGCTTCTCAGAGCCACAGCTTTGGTGCACCTTCCCTTTGCAGGACTTGGAAATGATTTATGGGGTGTCTGAGATCGTGTCCTGAGGAGCCATAAGAGAGGGGGATGTGGGATATGGGACTGTCTGTCTAATGCCTGGTCCTCATTTCACGCAAGCAGAGCTGGTCACAGACTCCTCAGATGCTCTTTTCCCTGCACAGAGATGGCAGCAAGCCTGTCCCTGAAGACACGAGTGTATTCATAGCAATATTTGCGAGAGCAGGATGATTTCATAGTGAGCTGACTGCGGGGCTGTGTTGTCCCAAGGTGATCATTTCAACAGAAATCGCTGCATCTGACTCAAAATATTCCAGTCGGGTGTTTCTGGAGATAAAAAGAGAAACTGATCTGTCTGCTCTGGAAGTTTTTGATTGCGCAGAAGTCACATTTTCCTTCAGCAAAACAAAGCACTGTAATGGAAAGTTCCATGCCAGCCTGGCCCTGCTTGAATGTCAAAAACCACTTCTTGTGGTGTGTTTAGTCTATCAGAACGCTAGCACGGCTCCTTCCAGCTCTGCACCTACTTCATCACTCGTGTCCAGATCCCAGAGCCAGAGGATGAAGCCAAGGGAAGGAAAGGGGGCTGGTGGCTGAAGGATCCCTGCAGAGGCTCTTCTGGCCACACAGCAGTGATTCCACCAATAGCTCCAGTCCAACCCAGCCGCCCTGATATTTGCCTTCTGGGCAATTTACCTTCTGGGGTGACGAAGGGATGGGGTACAAGGGATGGTTAGGGAGCCTGGGCCAAGGGCCAGAATGATTTACCACACTATGGGGCCAAGAGAGGGGAAAAAACAGGGATCTAAACCTCTCCGCTAGTTCCAGCAGAAAAGTAGTGACATGATAAAAACAGTGAAAAATTAAGTTGTGTAGAGAAAGTCAATAGGACATTATTGCTTTCTTGTAATTTAAAACCAAGGTAACAGGCAATTAAATCAAAGGGACATGCTGAAAAGGGATGATAGGAAATTATTTGTGTGTAATGCCATTAACCTGTCGTACGTGTTGCTACAAGCTGTCACTGACGCTAGAGGACTCAGACAAGCCTATAGCAAGGAGATAACAGGAAAATTAAAAAGAGGCCGTAATAACAATCCCAGGACAATGCTGAGATATGGACTTCCTGAAAAGGGATAGCATTTCATAGGAACTGTAAAGGAAGACACTTCTCCCACGGGGCTGTTACAACACACGTGGTCACCCTGTGTGTCCTCCTCCCACCTTGGATGTGGCAGGGACCCAGCAGTGATGGAGCACCCAATCCATTGCTTGTTGGAGCTGGGGTACCCATCCTTTGAAGGCTTTGGCAGCCCCCCACCCCCCCGCTGCCATTTGGACACCAGCAAGGACACCAAAGTTCAAGGAGATGGGGATGGGTTGGTAATCAGGATGGAATGGCCTCAGTGGAGCACCCTGAGAAGAACAGAGCGTTGCTCCTGTGCTTCCTTTCCAGTTCATCATGGATGTGGTGCCTGGGGAAAGATCTATATTTTTATGGCAATAACATACTGGGACAGGACACTGTCAGTTCACATGGCTCTCCAGGGCTTGCTTGCTTTTGCCATCCCTGGCACTGGGTCTTGTCCTTTTGGATGTCCACCACTGCCCACCCTCCTTGGGATCAGGCATGTGTGCGCCCATAGTGAGATTTTTTTTCTTGTCAGGACCAATTTGCTTCCAACTTTCAAGTGTTTTATGGCTCACTCCTCTGGGAACCAGCTCCCCACGTGGCTCCTCTGCTCAGCCCAGCAGAGAGGGGTATGTGGTTTGCCTTACCTGCCTCATTGGATAAAACAAATAGCTAAAAAAAACCCCAAAACCCAACCAAACCCAAAAAGACAGGGTTCCTCTTATATACCACTCTCCTCCATGCCTGGACAGTTTTTCCTGGGGAAATGTGCTCTTCCTGCTTAAAACCAAGAATTTCTGATAAGAGGTAATGAACGTGCTGGCAGCAGGGGAGCCTGGGGAATTAGCAGTGGGGAAGGACCACTCCAATCCGTGGTTTATAAGATAATGGGATCAAGCACCATTTCCTGAAGAAGAGTGATTGCTTTTTATTTAAACAGAAGGAAATAACTAAGATTGTGTGTAGGATAGAGAGGCCCTGGTTCCTATTTTCAAAGTGACTGATGGGCTCTGAGCACGGGGCTTTGATTCTGCTGGGTGACAGAAAATAAAAACATCTGAGCTTTGTCTCCTCCCAGAGAGCAGCTGGGTCTGCTCAGAAATCCATTAAAACGGGGGACACTGTAGGGCAGAGGATGCTATTAAAGAAGCTCTTTATGAAAATGGACTTGTTAAATATCAAAAAAGATGGTGTAAGACACGTGTTGCAGCCAGCCTGCCTGATCCCCTTTTGGGAAATGTACTTTGTCTGTCTTTAATACCTAGATGAGTCCCATAAAACGGGGGTAATTAAAATCCCAGGAGACCATCCAGTGTCTGTGAAACCCATTGCAGTGGCAGGAGGACACCTTGATGGCTACAAGCCTGTTACTGCGCTGTTATAAATCACCCACTCGTTGCTGGTGTTGTTCCTGCTGAGATGGGATGAGTTTTGTTGGTGCTGAGGTGTGCCAGCACCGGCCTTTGCTCCCCGGGGTGAGGACTGGGACAGGTAGGAAGCCCCAGGCTTGGTTGGGGATGCTCAGACCGTCATTAAGGTGGGCAACGCGTTAGAACTAAAGCCACCAACTACATCAGTGTAGAGTGCAATTAGTAATAGTGGGATTTTTTTAGAAAATTTTATCCATGGAGCTTTTTCTGGCTGCCAGAAGGCACCTTCCCTGGGACGTGGGGTGTCAGCAACTGAGATCCACATGCCTGCCCCTGAGGACAAAGCAGGAGAGACCATCACCTCCCTCCAGAGATGAAGTTAACCTCTCCTTGGCTCAGCAGGGCCAGCAGCACCCTGGCATGTGTCCTTCTGATGAAGGAGCTTGGCAGCAATGGGCACTGAAAGCCTCTCCCAGCTCCTCAGGAACCTTTGGGGCCTCCTGCTGAAATATTTTTTTCTGCAAAATCAGTTGGTCTCAGGCTGATTTGCAGGGAAGTTTTGGCTTTGATGAAGTTCTGCAGGAACCTCACCCAAGGTCTTCCCTGAGGTTGTTTCAGCTGCTCCCTGGGGTGAGTCACTGCATGGATGAGAGCCTGGGCTGCAAGGACACTTGCCTGATAGCATCCCTCATCCCGGCTTTCAGATGCCCCAGGGTCACTCCAGCTCTTTGTGCCTCTTTCTTTCTACCAATTACTGTGGTAGTGACTTTTTAGGGTTGATTCCTTGCCCTCATAAAGAATTATTTATGCTGGTTCATTCTAAATGTACCCCCTGATGATTTATTGCAGTGTTTCAGTTTTATGGGAGAGTTTAGAAGGCAAACCCCAAGCTGTTTATAATTAATTGTGAGTCAATATTTAAGCCTTTTCTCCTTGGTTTCCCATCCCCTTTTCCACACTAAAATTTACAGGCTCATAAAAACTCTTTCTTGCTGTGGGGAGATACATTTTCCTGGTTTTTGCCACTTCCCAGCAAATGAAATTATTATCAACCATTGCATAAGTGTGGGGAAAAGATTATGAAGCAGCTTATTAATTTTCTCCATGGTTTTAGCAAAGCTGAGGTCGCGAGCAGGGCTGGCTCTCATCTTTCATCCCTGCTCAGCATGTAGGACATCTGACAAATCCTTTCCAAGGATAAAAGCCCTGCAGGTAGTGGCTTGAATAAGAATATTTTGGATATTATGAGAACTGGAGAGCTGGCCTGACTCACCCGGGACCTCTGGGCTCAATGGAATACCAACTCTTAGAATTAATTAGAAAAAAATATGGATGTTTCCCCACTGATTTCTTTCAGTGAGTGTAACAGTATTTTTGTAATGCACATGTGAAAGAATTTTTTTTGCTTTTCCACCGAAGCCAAGCACCCGGTGAAAACAGTGTGGTAAAAATGGTCAATGTTTGAAAAGTATATTCATTTACAAGTGTAAGATTATAATATCAGAAAGCTGGTTTTTGAAGAAAGCCAACCCTCTCCCCTGCCTGGTTATGGCAATTTACCATCAAAATTAAGCAACAAACATTTTTCCTGAAACGTTTCTGCTGATTTATGCTTTTATCACCTAGGATTTTTCACTCCCCAGTCCTCAGGAGTTAGCACTAAGCACTAAATAGCAGAGGGGTAAACATCACAGACAGTGGAATAAAAAAGAGTATCAAAAAAGAGAAACAGATGAGAAACAGATTAAAAAAAAAAAAGAGAGCAAAACCTGCATCCCCCATGTATCCGAATCCAACAGGAAAAGGTGATTCACGCGTAAGATCAGACATAAAAAGAGACATTTAAATCTGTTAAAATGATCAAAGGTGCTGGAGAGGCCAAGAGGGATGGCGATGTCTTACCACCTACCATCACACCGTGCAGGTCTTCAGGAAAGCTTAGAGAAGCCAATGGTGATGGGGAGCAGGCAGCAGGCTCGATGGAGCCTCCCTGGGAGCAGAGAAGGCCAGGAGGACACACTGGACAAACGCAATGTCACCAAGGTAAGGAGCTGAGGTTTTCCAACGGGTTCACATGTCCCATGGGGGCTGTGCCAGTGTTGCAACCCCTCCCATGGACCTTTCTCTAGTGCTACATACCCAGAGTAGAAGCAGAGATGCTCTGTACTGCTGATCTGGCCTAGATGTTACTTCAGGTGGAGTTGGACATCTACTCCAGTGTCCTCAGTGAGTGATAGAAGGGTTTTCTAATGTTCCCGATGGTTTCTAAGCAGATGTTGGAGCAGGTGCTGAGAGAGCTGCAGCCCCTTTGCACTGCAGAGCATCAGTTCATTGAGAAGTTCTTCCAGCTAAGCCAGGACACTGCACACCTGCAGGTGCTGGAGGTAAGTGTGAGGACTATGTCCTCTCTAGTCCCATTAGCCAGTCCTCCTTACAGCTTGATACAAGCCTCAGCAGGCACAGTGGTGTGGCTGCTTACCTCTACCATAAACCAGAGCTCTCCTGGGCTCTTGTCCTCTGTCAGTGATGGGGAAGCTCAAGACTTCTTGATGACAGAGGAGAACTGAATTGAACTGAATTGAGAGCTCCAACAAAATCCCAGGATCTCTAAGCATTAAGTACAACATGAGGCAGCAGAAATGAAACCCAGATCTGAGGGAGGACAGACAGGTCATAACTTCCACCCCGTTCTTTCTTCCAGGTATTGGCCACTAAGGGAGGAGAGAGCATGGCAGCCCCAGAGGACCCTCCTTGCACTAAGCCTCGGAACCAGTATGTGGGTGATGAGATACAGCTGGCTGCTCTGACAGGGACATGGTCTGGGATGTCCGACAGGAACAGCCTGTGGAACTGATTGGAGGGATTTTCATTCAATCTTGACCATCCTGATGTCTACTAAGTGGTCTCTTTGTTGTAGCCCTTGGCTCTGCAGCTGGCCAAAGGGCCATGCCCCTCCCTATTTAATTCCTTGCTTTTTTTCTGTTTTTTTAAGACTAGAAGAACCTACGACCCAGCTGCTGAGCGAGATCTTCAGTTGCCTGGAACCAGAGCTGAAAGGATTTCTAGATGTCTGCACTAAGGTCCACCCATTCGGCTGCTTGCAGGTCCTGGTTACCTTGAATGACTCAGTCTTTGAGATGTGGGACTCTTCCTCAGCTCTCCCCTCATCCTTCCTCAACACTGTCCTGGGCAACATGTTGCTCCTGGCCAAGAGCAGCTTCAACAAATGCATTGTGAGTATCAGTAGGAGTAAGCCCAGGTAGACCTGAGTGATGTTTGACCTCCTTCAGAATCTTCTGAACTTCTAACATGATCTTGATGCAAGGTAGTACTGCTGTATATCAGGCGGGGATCTGGCTCTTTGGTTTGGGAGGACTAGATCCTCATTGCTTCTACAATTATGTCTGTGTGAGGTGAGTGAGACACGATGTACCAAAATGCCATTGGGGCCTTCTCTTAGCAGGATGATCAAACCAAAGGGGTTTCCCCCTTAAAGAGTCCTGGGACACTGTGGGAGTGATGGCAGTATGTCCGATGGTTGGAGACAAGCTCTCCTGGTCTCCTGCTGGCACTGCAGGACATGATCCAGGACCAAGAAGAAGGGAGAGGGGTGTGGGGTGTTGAAAGCCCATCAGAATTGGCCAAGGAACCTGGCCCTGAGTCCCCTGAGGTCAAGGGAAGCCACATGTTGACATCAACTTGTGTTTGTGTCAAGACCTGGAGCAGCCAGTCTGCTCACAAACCAGCCTGTGAAGGAAAAGAAGTGGTGAAGGCCTCTTCCCTCAGAGCTGGGGGGGGGTGTCTGTGTGGGGACATTGCAGCACTCTGAGCAAAGAACTTAGTCTGGTAGACCAGGTACACCATCGCCAGGAGGGCAGCTAGCATAGCCTCATGTCTCAAACAAGAAAACTCGCGCATCTTCCCGCAGAAGATATTCTAAATGAAGAAAGTGTTACACACAACTGGTTATGTTGCTTGTTTTCAGGCCTGTTCCTCAGCGTGCCATGAAATGACGCTGGGATCACGTCAGATCTGAGAGTGCCCTGTCTTGTGTGTTGGTTCCAGGAGACCTTGTGCAAAGAGATCAAGGAGGCAAAGATGCCCAGCAAGATGAAGGGGGGGATCCTGCCCTCTGTGAGCCGCTTTGAGGAGTTTGTGGACTTCTCAGAGGAGGTGTTCAGGACAGCTCAGCGGAGAGGGGAGCTGGACAAAGCGCATCTCAGGCTGGCAGACAGCGTCTTCAGCAGCAGTGAGTATGAAGGCTGGTGGCTGGAGGCATCAGTCAGGCAAATCATAGAATCATAGAAGGGTTTGTGTTGGAAGGGACCTTAAAAATTGTTTATTTCCAACCCCTCTGCCAATGAGACAACCCAATGGCATGTTTACTGCCATGAGTGAGAAGGGCCTCTCTGTTCTGCATGCTACAGTGAGCTACTCAAGCTCTGCCTTCTCCAGACCAGCTGGTGAGTGGTGGGCAGCATGGTGAGCCATGTCCCCGCTCAGCAGCTGAGTGTGTGCCACACTGATGTGCTGCTCTGGCACCCAGGTCAGAAATAGATTTGGTCAGGGATGGACTTGGGTGTCTCTTCACTCTTTTGGGTAAATAGTTATTAAATGTCATGACCTCAGAGCTCTGCAAGGCAAGGTGGCTGAGGAGCTGAACAACCTGTGATGATGCTCACCTCTTGATTAAACTCTCCACTGGCGACCAAAGCCTGACAGACTCTGCAGCTCATCTCCCTCCTGACCCAGCCTGCAGGGTCTTCTCTCCATACCTGATCTGTTCCTTTCTTTTTAGTCAATAGTCTGTCCTCAGCAAACCTGAAGGTGAACACAGATATGGTCATGATGGAAAATTTCCACCACATTCACTGCTTCCTGTGCCAAAAGAAGATCCCCTGCCTGGAGGGCAAGAAGAGAGAAGCCAAGCAAAAGTATAGTGAACACATGGAGAAATATGTCATCAAGTACCTGGGCCAGCCACTGGAGAAACTCAATGTGAGTACAGACAAACTGAGCCTTCCCTGGGTCTCAAAAGGCAACTGCCCTTCACAAAAGTTCACTGGTGTTCAGATCACCCCTCCCCAAACCCAGCCTGGGATTGTATTAGCCTGTTGTCACATCCCTCTGTGATTTGTTCTCACACCTTCTCTGCTGGGTTTCACTTTGCAGCACAGCAAGAGCAGGGCGATGCTGGTACCATCTCTGGAACTCATCATCAAGCCAGTGGTGTAAGGACCCGTTCAACCCCAGCTCCGGGTTGCGTGCCTGCATCTGGCAGATGCTGCTCTCTGTTTGCACGGCTGCCTGGGCTCATAAGTCTAACACGGCTTCACGCTTCCCAGGTGGCTGCTTTGTTAACTGAGCTAAGAGCATCTGGCTTTGCTAACTCAAAAAGGCATCCCCCTTCCTCCCAGAGGCGAGACTGCTCCCAGGACCCCTCCTCACTCTGCCTCCTTCTCTCTTCTCACTGGCCTAAAATGTCTCACAGAGCTGAGATAGGCTTGAATTATTTATAGGGCCTGTTGCTTTCAATTTGTTTCCAGTCTTTGCTGTCCAACATCTTGTAGGTTTGACTGGACGATCAGCTCGGTGTCTCATGCTACCTGCAGCCCCACTACATCAACAGCTTCAAACCCTTCCTCTGTGAGGGAAAGCATGATTTCATTGCTCACAACAAAGCAAAGCGAGTACTGTAAGGGAACTGAGGAAAGTGGTCAGGTTTCAGCCCTGATGCTGGAGTCTGCCTTAGGCAGCTCATCAGTGAACATCTCCTTGCCTTTCCAGCACTTCTTTGAAGGTGTGAAAGCCCGTGTGGCTCAAGGGGTGAAAGAAGAAGAGGTCAGCTTTCAGCTGGCCTACAGCAAGCAAGAGCTGAGGAAGGTCATTGAAAAATACCCTGGCAAGGAAGTAAAAAGGGCTCTTGAGACGCTCTACAGGAAAATCCACAAGTATCTGTCCCCAGAGGAAAACCTTTTGCCGGTAACTGGGGTGTGATCTGGGTGTGATGCTTTGCAGGGTTCAGGACAGCAAAGCAGGTTTAGCTGTCACAGGGTGATGAGAGATGCTGATGGTCTGTTTTTCCGTAGGTGGTGTGGCATGCCATGGAGCAGGAGTTCATACGTCAGTACCAAGAGTTTGAGGATCTGATCCAACACTGTTATGCAGGGTCAGGGATTGCCATGGACTTCACCATGGAGGACTTGCTGGGCTACTTCAACTCCATCACTCTGTCCAACATATAGAAGCAACCTTCTTGGGATGTCTGCTGGGAGCAGCTCAGGAACCCTTCTCTGCAGCTACACTTCTAAGGAGCTAAACTTCAAACCCTTCCCAGACTGAAGTTTGATAAATGGGGCTCCCGCCCGAACTTAATGCCAAAGTGCCTCTGACTTGTTGGTCTTAGGCTAGATCTCCCCTGGGGAAGTGAATTCTCAGACGCAAGCCACAGGTCCCAGAAACCAGATGACAGAACATGCACCATTGCTCTACCAGCTCTTCAGTAGAGAGGGATCAAAGTTGAGAGATATTAATATGAAAAGTGTTATTGCTTTTAGCTAAAAAAGGATTTACTTACATGTAAACTGCAGTGGGGCAAATGCTACAGTTCTGGAGATCCAAACTAGTGTCTTGGGGAGTTGTCTGTTCTTTCCCCTTTGTCTTATGAAGCATCCCATAGCAGTGTCACAACTCCCTAATATATTTTTGTCATTGAAAACGTGGCCTCTGTACGTTGTGATCATAATCATGCTGTCTGTTATAACCTTCTCTCTAAAAAACTGAAGATCCTGAACATTTTGGTTCCACACAAAACAACGATCAGGTCCATAGTGATGACACAGGGTCAAGGACCAAGATATCAGTCTGTAAGAGGGGAGTCCAGGCCATTGGTCAGGCAGAGGCACATCTGGAGCCAGGCACCCCTGCACCAAAGCTCAGGCATGGAGTGAAGGCCTTCAGAAGAGCTTAAATAGGCTCCAGGGCCCATGGATGTGCGTAGAAGCCCCCTTGGACATGTCAGCTTGCAGGTAGGGGTGTCCAAATGTGCCCAAAGTGGTTCACATCATTCTGAGCCTACTTTTCTTTTGCTCCTTATGACGTGTTGGCTTTTGCATGGTACCTACAGCTACTGGGAGCTCGCAGTGCTCCCAGGAACTACAAGTGCCTTGCAGGGCAATAAGATGTGAGCACGTTGCATGGTAGAAAATAATCTTGGAGGCAAAGAGGAGAAGAGGGACATTCTCCCCCTGCTGGGAAGGGGGGGGAGCTTGTGGTGGCTGCTGGCAACAGCTCCTCTTCTCCAGGGATGCCCTTGCTGCTTCCTAACAGCGAGTCACCCCAATCTGAGCACCAAGCTCAGCCAAGTGCTTTAATAGAGCACATTAACATCTTTCCCTTGCAAAAGGAAATATAGGTGGCTGAAATATCCAGGCTCTTTTTCCGGGATTTTTCAAGCAACTCTGTAGTTGGACTTCCAGGTCCTTCGGGTCAAGGTACACCTCTGCAGGGCACAGTGCTCAGAGCTCCTGTTTCTAATCTCGTTGCTTTTTCCACCCCCTTCTCCCGTGACGTTGCTGCTCCACAGCTTGGCTCCGGGCAGCAGGACGAGGACGGCCATAGGGAACCATCCAGCACCGCCTTGTCCAGCTCTTTGTCTTCTTTTGCAGGTACTCAGCTTATTTTTGCCATCTGAGTTCCTTGCAGTTGCTCACTGAGGGGCTCAGGTGGGAGGAGAGGGTCACATTGGCGAGGTTTGATAGTCAGGAGGTGGGACCTGCAAGCTGTGACACCTGTGAGGGTCCTGCAGCTTGGGAGCACCAGGAAGGGTGAGAAGGACTTTGCAGAGGGACTGAACTTGGGTTGCTCTGAGGTGAGGTTGTCACACACTGAATGGCATATGCAACAAGGAGGCGCAGTGACTTTCTGCTGCCTCTGTTAATGGCTTCCCCCCGTAACTGATGAAATCACTGGGCACAGTCCAGTTTTTATGCTGATCTTGCTCCTGTGTCAGAGGGACTTTAAGATCCTCCTTGCCAGCCGTTTCCCATGCACTCTGATCCAGAATCATAGAATGATTTGGGTTGGAAGGGACCTTAAAGAATATCTTTTGCAACCCTCCTGCTCTGGGCAGGGACACCTCCCACTCAAAGCCCCCCTCCAATCTGCCCTTGAACCCCTCCAGGGATGGGGCAGTCACAGCTTCTCTGGGCAACCTGGGCCAGGCTCTCACCACCCTCACACCAAACAAGTTCTTCCCTACATCTGAACTCCATCTTCCCTCCTCCAGTTTGAAGGCACTAACCCTCATCCTATCACTACATAACCTTGTAAAAAGTCCTTCTCCAGCTTCTCTATAGGCCCCTTTCAGAAAATGGATGGCAATACCAGAGGGTATGAACCCAACATGAGAGAAAACACCAAGAACCACTGTGAACCCAGGCTGTGGAGTCCCCTGTGCCCTCATGCTGCATCTCCTTAACCTCTGACATCAGCTTTCCCTTCTGCCTGCTGATGTTGTCCAGTACTTTGAGGGCAAATGGCAAGGCAAAAATGTCTTGTGGGTTGTTTTACTGATTTGTGACACTTTGTCCTATATTGGTTTTTAGAGGGTTTATTTTCCACCTGTTG
Source organism: Scolopax mira (assembly GCA_004320125.1). Classification (NCBI taxonomy): domain Eukaryota; kingdom Metazoa; phylum Chordata; class Aves; order Charadriiformes; family Scolopacidae; genus Scolopax; species Scolopax mira. Next base: position 12,909 of record BJBW01005163.1, on the reverse strand, counting down.
TTTGTTTTTTCTGAAAGGCAGCAGGAGTGTTGGGCTTCCCTTGCACAGAGGTGTCAGTGGAGAAACTGTCGAGGGCCTCAGGAGAGAGAATTGTCATTTGGATCATGATTTGGGGCCTTTTAAGACTGAGAAGTAAAGGTATCTAAGTAGAAAATTGTTACTGATTGGAAGGAAACTTGAGTCCATTTGTCACTGACAGGCTTGTCACAGCCCTCATTGTTTCCACAGCAAGGTTTTCTGAGGGTAAAATCAAACCCAAAATGAAACGAAAGCTTCACAGCCTCACAGAAATATCATTCAGGCCACCAGGGCCAAATCCATTCCATTTTCACAGCTTGGTTCAAAGGTGCTCCCAGACTCTGGAGAACCACAGGAAGATCTACAGCCACTGAGTTAAACAGCCTGAGCCTGCTTTAAATGTGTTGATGGGGTTCAGGGATCATGAGAGAGTCAGTGGAATCATAAGACCAGGATCATCAGGGTGCAAATGGGGCTGAAGTGAACCAGAGAACAGCTGCCTCAGCTCTGGTGTCCTCTTCTCCTGGGAATATTCGAGACATTTCCTACTACACTGCCAGGGCCCAGCTTGTCTTCACTCCCTGTCTTTGCTCCACCTGGATGAATGTCCACACCTCGACATCAAGATGGTTGGGAGGACACCAGAGGAAGTTGGAAGGAAGGGTCAAACTCACGGTCCATCAGACACAGGTTTTTGTGCATTGGGAGCTCAGCACCTTGATGACATCAGCCCTCAGCAAGGTTGCCCAGGTGGTCGTCCAGACCTGGCCCCAGTCAGGGGCTCTGACGTTCTTGGGTCCCACCAGAGCAAAGCGGGGGTCTGAGGCCCTTCCAGGGAGGAGAATTTATTGCTTCTGTACTTGTGCCACCTGCAGGCCAAAAAGAAAACCTGATTGATCTCCATTCACAGGTGCCCGGACTGTTTGCCTGAGCAGCTGGATGCTCCTAACCCTCATCTTCTGTGGTTTTGTGTGCTAGTTCCCAGCCCTGAGATGTCCTGGAAGGAGGAGTGTATTAATCCACCCCCATGTTTCATCCAGCGCCTGGACCACCTTGTGTTGACTGTGAAGAGCATTGAGGACACTGTGGCCTTTTATTCCAAAGTCCTGGGCATGGAGGTGGTGACTTTCAAGGTAACATGGGGGACAAGATCACCTCAGGTCTAGGGAAGCTGAACTGCAGTTCTGGACCAATGCCTGGTGCTTGTGGATCTCTGGTAGGGTCTCTGGGGTATCTCCCTGCAGTGGGGATGGGAGGACCAGCACAAGCTGCAGCCCATCAAGCTCTCAGCTTCAACAGAGCCAAGCTGAGTCAGAGGGAATCATGCTGCAGAAGGAGTCAAAGTTACAAAAAAAAAAGAAAAAAAGAAAAAGCTCAAGGTTATTTGAAAAACAATTTCTAGGACCAAAAGCTTCCAGCCCAGTAGGACTCATTGCACTTTGATTTTTTTCTTCGGGGACAGGGCAACCGCAAAGCTTTATGTTTTGGCAACCAGAAGTTTAACCTGCATGAAGCTGGAAAGGAGTTTGAACCCAAGGCTCGGTGCCCGGTCCCTGGCTCTGGAGATATCTGCCTTATCACAGAGGTGCCCCTGGACCAGCTGCTGAATCATCTGAAGGTGAGGAAGGTGTAGAGTGTGCACAGGACAGTGTGACCCTGGGAGGCATCAAGCCAGAGACTCCCAAGTGACACTTTTAGAGTCTGTGTCTTGGTGAATGTCAGAATTGCCTCATCCAACAGCTCATGTTTTCAAAGCTAGGGGGGAAGAATGCGCATCGCCCTGATGAGACTACCCTAAGCATTAAACCCCTGCTCTAATATATCTTCCCAGGCCTGTGGGGTGAGCATTGAAGAAGGTCCCGTGGCCAGAACTGGTGCCATGGGTCCAATAACATCCGTCTACTTCCGAGACCCCGATGAGAACCTGATTGAGGTTTCCAGGTACAACACAGACGTGACTGCAGTCAGTGGAGGGGAACCCTAACCACAGCCCATACTCTGTCCCCCAGAAGGAGACAGGTTGCCAGGCTTTTGATGGCCAGTTTCAAGTTCAAGCTTTTATTTTGCAAACCTAGCATAAGTCTCAAATCCCAGCCATAAAAACAGGGCTGCATGAACCTTGAGAGCTTTCCCAAGGCAGCCTGCTCAGCTCTCACCCCTGGATAGGAATCCTACTTTTATAAATCACTGTCAATGGAGACCTCATTACCTTCTTGGAAGATCTGTCCTGCTACTGCTGCACTACTTTGTTGGGATATTTTTCCTACACTACATTGTTGGGTCGTCTGACATCCCTTTTGCTGCAGTTGAAGCCCCTCCTTTCTTCACTATCCTCTATGAATACAAAGAAACTGTCATTCCTCTTTCCTCTAAATACTCACATTTCCACAGCTGAAGATTTAGTCTCCCTTCCTCTCCGTCTTCCTGCTTAGCTTGACTGAGGCAGGCTGGCACTGGTGCCTCTCCCACTAAGCCGGTGTTTTAAATCCTGCCTGGGAAGTGGGAATTTGGTGTCAGTGTCAGACACAGAAGGCTCTGTGCCTCCTCCCCAGCTCTGCATAAACAGGGTTCCAGTAACCCAAGAGGGGAAAGGGCAGAGATGGGATGGGTGCATGGAAGGGAGAGTGTCTAAACTCAGAGTGTTCACCCAGGTTTATGCAGGGATGAGGGGAAATAGGGTGCTAAGAAGATGCTGGTGTAAAAGGCAGAAACCTTTGGCTGGCCCTTGCAGCCCAGCCTGGTCACCCCGTTTTACCAGTGAGGCGGCAGCAGGACTTCACCCTTGTCCTTGTACCAAATGCAGGTGTTTGGCCTGCACATCCCAGCTGCCACGCAACCTTGCTCCTCTCCATCCCATCCAAGACACATTCCTGTGGGTGGTTTGTCTCAGTCATTCATTTTTGGAACACCAACCTTCTTGCAAAACTTCACCCCCCACGGCAACAGGTCCAGAGCTTGAGAGAGCCTCTGGACCAAGACTCCTGCCTTACTCTGTCTAGAAGAAGATCCAGTGTTGCTCCAGGAGCAATGACTTGGAGGGATTGCAGGGTTCACCCCTGTGAGGAGGAAGTTGTCAGCAGAGCTGGGGCAGGCGTCTACCACAGCAGAGTGCACTCTGACTGATAAACATAAAAAAGCATAAAACAATGAAGAAGGACTTGGGGGTTTTCAAAGAGTGCGGTTCCCCAGCTGGCCACACCGTGGTAGCAACGTTATCGTCACGGAAATAGCGCTGGAAGGCAGAGAGGACTCTTCCGACGTCTACAGTCAAAATCCTCTAAAATGGAAATAATCCGTGAATCTCAGTAAATTTTTTTTTCTGATGGCATTTCGTGGGAAATCCAGAATTCTCCATGCTGCGGAAAAAGCCAATAATGCCAAACCCTACAAAATTCAGCTCTTCAGAATATCGAAATCTTGCACCGGTGGTGGCTGTGGGCATGAAAGCTGCTCTCAGCTCGAGTTGAACCATTTGTGGGAACCAAAGACAAGAGCTGCCGTCGGAGATGCCACCTTTACCTTCTGAAGAGGTGGGGGGACCCCCGGGGAGAGACCCCCAAGGGACCGCGCCCAGGGAGGGACCCCAACGAGGGGACGCCTAGGATGGGGACCCCTCGGGAGGGACACTCAGGGAGAGACCCCCAGGGAAGAACCCAGGGAGGGACCCCAGGAAGAGGCCCCAAGGAGGGACCCCCGAGGAGCGGAGCCCCCGTGGCCCCGGCCCCGCCCGGCGGCCGCTCTCCAGGGTGCTGAAGGCCGCGGCCGTGCCCGGCCCTCCCGCGGCGCCCCACGGGTGGGTCCTGCCCACGGGAGAGGGCCAATGCCCACCGGAGAGGGCTGATGGAGTCATCCTCCTCCCTCCAGCCCTGCCTCAGCTTTCCCCAGCTCTCCGATGGCCAAGGCTTCGTTATTCCTGGCCAAGCACTTGGGTCAGTGGAGCCCTGTTAATAGTAGACAATTAAGAGGAGCCCTGTTAATTTCCGGCGTGGTATTGTAGTTATTGATTGATTGCTAACGAGGATCCTGCCTGGTTCTGCACTGAAAGTGTTTTTTCACTCACCAAGCTTGCTCATGTAAATATGGTTATGGAGAAAGGTTTCCTTTTCTTAATTTCAAGTGTCATTTATTTTGGAACAGCAGTAGAAAGAAGGACAATAGGTCTTTTTTATTCAGCTGAGAGGAGGTTAGGGACTTTGGTGGCACCATATTTACAGCTGAATACACTCAGTGTCACACAAACTGGTGTATAATTTTCACAGGCCATTATTTTTTTTTCCTTGGCTTTTTTAACGTCTCGCTTCCCTTTGACAGTGGTTTGGACCTTCTGATTAGCTACAAATGTGAAACATTTCATGTTTGAAACTGGAAATAACAAGTGAGACACTTCTCTGAGCTCAGACACTGGAGGTGTTTTCAATGTCCTAATTTCCTAATTTCACACATCATCTCCTGAAAGGTGTCAGGATTGCAATTGATGGATAGACAAGGCATGAATGAGGTTTAGAAGGGTTTCTGGATCCCAGGGACAAAAACCCAATTGAAAAACTCTTTAGATTCTGTAACCAGAAACCCAATCAAAAACCTCTTTTTTCTGCCCCAGCACCAATAGGTAAAAGGTGGTAGTTCCCTCCTCTCCTGCTCAGCTTCACTGCTAGATGGGATTCCTCTCCGGCTCTGCTTCACTGCTAGATGGCATCACTGCAGCATGGTGCAGAAGGCATGGAAATAAGAACTTTGGAACAAATGGTAGGACATTGAAACCACTGATAATCTTCTGAGATGTGTTGTTCCCTCCACTGAAGTCCATCTCTGTTCTCTCACACATATTGATTCCCTTGACAAATGTTGAGCTCGTGGCTGATGTGAAAGGCACTGGTTCTCTGGGTTTCCAGTTCACTGGGCTGTGAAACACGGAATGACATTTTTGTGGATCTCACACCTGACTCAAACCAAGGGCTACTAGACGTTTGTCATGGAAACTTAGCAAGTATTTGTTAAATCTGTTGCTTAATGGAGAAACACTGGGTAACTTCTCTCTGTTGAGACATGATTGTGCTTAACCACAGCTGTAAGGGGGTTTGCTGGCTGATTGATAGCTATTACTTTCACATGTTAAAACAGCCTGCAGGGCTCAATGGAAATATATGACTCTGGAGAAATCACTGGCCACAGGTCAGCCCTCTAGCTGGCCCTGTCCTAGCCTCTGTGGGGTTCTCTGTCTATTGGCAAAGCCTCTGTGTTGCATATAATCAGATTAAAACCAAAAGCCTGATGGTCTGCATAATGTAGCATCAAATGTTTGAGCAGAAAATGAGTTTACTTCAGTTCTTTATTCATAAAGATTCAGTGTGAATATGCCAGACAGCGTGAGAGAGTGGATTAACAGGTGGGCAAACAGTTTTGCTCTGGCTGGGAAATACTCTGCATAGACCACTACCAGCAAGCTAAAAAGGACCCAGCACACATTCCTTCTCACATGTTTAATCCCTTCCCAGAAGCCCCACCTCCCCCTTCTTCTGCAACAAATTCCGTATCTATATCACTATCATATTGGCAACGAGTCCTTTGGATCATCAATCACAGTATTTGTTCAATGTCCAGAGGACTATTGCAGAGCTCTCTGTCTCACTGCTGAGGAAGGATGCAGGGTAGGAAAGCCTTTCAGCGAATGGCTGCTCAGGAGCAGGACTATCGATTTCACCTTGGCTGGAAAGATATGTTCAGGATTGAGTCTTCATAAGCTTTCCCCCTCTCAAGGGAGAGAAACAGGAATTTCCCAATGTGAATCACAGCGTGTACGTGCCCAAGTCACCATCCAGGGGTGCCCATCTCTGCATGGACTATAGAGACCACCTCTGGTGGTGCCTGGGCAACCCGTGCAAAGCCAGGAGGGATGATGGGGCACAGCCCTAGGATTGTCAGGAATGACCTCACAGGAGACATAAGACTGGTAGGACTGGTGTAGGGCTCCTCACCTACCACTTGCCTTTCATTCAGAAAAGACACGGGATTTAAGGGTCCTTGAACCATCCCTTGTACACAGAGAAGTGACAGACACTTCCCAAGCGCTGGAGAAAATGGAGGCTGTTACTGGAAAAGGAAAAAAAAATTCCCTCTCTGCCTGCAAGTTTTGCAGGCAGGGCTGTTTACAGTAACTGATAGGATTTTCATCTGGCCAGCATGACTAACTACCCATGATCTGAAAAGTGCCCAGAAGAGCACTAAGAAAAGCACACATTTTGCAGATGCACTTCCTCTTCCCAGACTCAGCGGTCAGGCATTCTGTACAGAAATAACTCCAAGTGCAGCGTTAAAAAATATTCAAACACAGTTCCTTCTGGGGAATCAGCTTCCAGATGATGTTCCAGGATTCCCATAGATTTTCATGGAATTTCTTTTTTTTTGTGTTTTTAGTGGCCTTTCACCTACTCAGACAGCATCAGCTGTGAGTTGAAATTTAATCTGTGCACTGATTGCCGACACAGACACACCTCCTGCCTTGTGGACTCCTTTGGTTTTAAAGCATCTACTTTAACTTCAAGGGATGGGAACTTTCCTGTCATTGGAAATGAATAGTGAAGCACCAATGAAGAAAGGAATCAGATTTTCACTGGGACAAGCCCCTTATTAAAAAAAAAAAAAACCAAACAGCAAACACTTGCTGTTCCCTCACAGGCTGCAGGCCAGCTGGGAACTGTCTGGCAGATTCTCCAGGTTGTCCACCATAGTGATGATGGTTTCTATTTTTTCTTCTGGAAGCACATGAGAGGCGTTGGATCGGAACTTCTTCAGGAGCGATTCTTTGCTCAGAGGCTTCCTCCAGTGCCCGTAGAAAGTGTCACATTTGCCTGTCAGGACATCGCCGCTGTGCAGGAGCAGTGCCACCTCTCCATACATCTTGTCAAAGTTGGCCACGTTGTCTTCAGGGTGCTCCACCACCACTTTGTCCAGCAGCTCCCTCAGCTCTTGCCGGTGGATGCTGCTCTCTGTGAAGGAGCTGAGGCCCACCTCACCATCCAGCAGGGCCGTACAGGCATTGAACTGGAAGGAGTGTCTAGCCTGGTGTTCAGAGCTGGGGAAAGGCCGGTTGATGTACTTCGACACAGGGATCTTCAGCACAATGGTGCGGATCAAAGAGGGAGAGAATGACCCTGCGTAGTTGATGAAAAGATTCCGGACAGACAAGGCAGCATCCACCACCCAGTGCATCCCCAGGTGGGCTGGAAATCGCTTGAAAGCAATATCCTGCTTCTCCAAGAGGAACTCATGGTGGTCACTTGGTGTGGACAGTGGTTTGGGTTGATAGATAGTGTAGAAAGCACTGAATCCTGAGCAACCAGCAATATCATCCAGGATTAAGGGGTTAGCCTCCATCCCTCGGGCAGCCAGCAGCGCTGCTTCAAAGCCCAGGCGGGTGGCATTTCCGATATGCAATGGCTTGGCTTGGGTGGCAGCATTTGCCATGGGTGCCCCGGCCAGCGACGCAGCAATGCCCAAAGCATGAGTGCACTGGGCCGTGCTGAGGGAGAGCAGCTTTGCGGTGGCCGCAGCACTGCCCATGGTGCCCACCACTGAGGGAGGGTGGAACCTAAAGGGGAAATTGCAGATATGAGCATCCCTGCCTGCTTGGCACAGGGAGCAGCCGTGAACCTCACCTGCCAGACCTGCCTATGGGACTGGAAATGAACCACCAAGTCAGCCAGTGGAAATCCCTCATGGCTCTGGCGCAGGTGGGATTCTCTGAACTCAAAACTTAGCCATCTGGAAACTCAGAAACTTCATTAGAGACTACTTGTGACTACATTAGTCTACTTGAAACTTCATTAGAGACAACAGGGTGAGCTCAGCGTGTCCAGAGAACAATTTTTAATTTTTCCCTAAGAATAGGTGGCACGACTCGTGTCCATACAGCCAAACTTCCTCCCTCCAGACAAATAAGGTGCCCTCATCCAACATGCCCAAGGGTAACAGTTCCTGACTGATGCTATCCCTTGGACTACACCAGGGCACTGCCTGGTGAGTGGCAGCTGGCACAGGCAGAAGGCGTGCTAGGGACTGTGCCCATAATTAAGCTGTCTGTGTGGCTGTGGACCACAACAGTCCTGTGCTCTTGCCGTGGTTACTTTAAATGATGACATGAAGACTCCTCTTGATGGCTATTTTTAAGGCAAGGTCACTGGAGATCACCAAATGAACATGAAACAAGTGGTGCTTCATCAGCTCTGGCAGAACTGGCACTTGGCTCTGAGCAGGGCTTTACCCCGATCCTCAGGTCAACACTAACATTTTGAAACCCTGAGCAGGCTTGTTAACAGACTCGCCAGCCCTCTTCCTACTTAGGTGAAGAAAAGGAGATTTACCTTTTGGGAATGTCGTGAGCCTCAGTGGAGAAATGCATGAGCCTTCCTTGCACTTCCAGTCCCACATTAAATGCTAGCAGGAAATCCATGCCGTTGGGTTTGGTGCCTGGAGGTAGCATCTGGGAAGCTGCCAGAAGAGCAGGCAGAACAGCCCCTGACGGGTGAGTAGCAGGGTGCCAGGTATCATCGAAGTCCATGGAGTGAGTCTGCCACAGAAATAGAGATAAGTACATGCTGGGGTTGGGGGTGGGAGCTGGGGGAGCTAGGGGTCCTTGCTGATTTTGCTGAGGCTACATCTGTAACCCAGTCACCTGGTGGGCCCCATGGTGGTGGCTGTTTGGTCGCTCTAAAAGCAGCATGGAAGGCTACAGAGAAGCCCATGACTTCTTGCCCCCCATTACCCCTCCCAGTCACCACTCCACTTCCTGTGACACTAACTAGAGTCTCTGAAGGCACCACAAAGCAGAGCTTCTCCTGGAAGAGCCTGTCTTACCGCAACGCCGTTGGTGAAAGCAGCCAACGTGGGAGAGAGCTTCATGCCTGGTTTGCCATAGACAGAGCTCACGGCAACCGAAGAGTACAGCTCCTGCAAAAGGGAGAGAAATTCACGTGAGGGCCTTGAGTGAAGCAGTGAATGCACGAGGCCAGAACACCCCTCTAGTGAAAAAGCAAAAGCAATGAAATTTCAGCCATGAAATAAGGCCTCAGTGATGGTGGTGATGCCAAGGTGGGAGCGTGTTCTGTGGGGCGGTTCCTACCCGGCAGTACTGCAGAGCGATGTCGAACACGTGCGTCGTGCTGCCCACGAGGCCAACCCCGATGCTGTCGAGGATCATCCTCTTGCTCCTGTGGCAGACAGTCTTGGACAAGTGCTCGGGTCGAACCGCATGGATGAAGGAGGCAAAGCTGCTGGTCACGGTCTCCTCCGGAGCACTCCTGGCCACCACTGCAGCACCAAGAGAGAGGGGAGGTGTAAAGACACAGGTGGACCATGGGCTGACAGCTCACAGGTCCTCACCCTCTGGTCTCACTGAATTTATTGAAGGGCAAAGGCAGCTGGAGAACGTAGGACCTGACCAAGATGTCCCTCCATGGCTGCATATAGTCCTACAGATTTGGGAGGTGATATACAGCTTCCCTGTGCTGGCCCAGGCTGTGACCATCTCCCTGAGGATGCCATTTGGGCCCAGAGTTACCTCCCGTGGCTTCAGGCACTTAGTGGAGTCTAGGAGAGGAGCACCATTGCTCCAGGCTGCCTCTGTAGAGAGTGGAGAGATGCTCCTGGGAAGGAGACCAGCATCTTCTCTGTGGGGAGGTGCCATTCCTCCCCCATGGCCAGCACAGGGAGCCCAAGGCGAGCAGGCTGGTGTGAATCCTGTCCTTCTCCCTGGCTTTCCAAAGGTCTACAGCATGTCCTGGCTCCTGCTGCCTTCACGTGCTCTAAGGGCTGTTCTACCCACCTCCTGGGGTGGCTTCAGAAAGGTCCAAGTGAAGCAGTTTCAGGATGCTTCAGTAGGGCTTAAGAGCTTTGGAGGTGTTAAATTTCTGTGGAAAATATCCAGTTTGGGACCGTTGTGCTTTTTAATTTCAGTGGTTTGGTTTGATGAGTTTATAATTCATAGAATTATAATTATCATGTCATGACATTATCATGTCATTTTGAGTGTGCAGAAGAGAGTAGAAAAACTATAAAATTCAGTACAGCTAATATTTGCTTGATTGTCCATATGTATATATGTATACACATATATGTGTATGTGGGGAGTACACACACACGTGCACACAGATAAAAGGTGGCACTAATGTCCCAATGAAAGTAACCACATGAAAAAGTCAGGATGAGTGAAACAAGAAAATAAAAATACGCTGCTTCAACATGTTCCAGGAAACCTCACCAAAACCAGCGGGTACACACGACACTTTATTTTGTTAAACAGAAAACATCCCAATTTAAAAAAAAAAAAAAAAAAGAGACCATTCCCTAATTTCATTAGCCTGTATTCATTCCGAAATGTCATGCCTACTGACTCAGAGTTTGCTTGGACTCACCTTCAGCCTGGGAGTCTCAAAACGGCTTGTAAACACAGCTGAGAATGTCATCACCACTGTGAGTCACCGAAAGAAAATTCACCCCTGGCAGCAGCTCTCCCTGAAATACATCGCTATAGGAATCCCCACCACTCAGCAGTTTGGAAACCAAACCTTCTGCCGACAGAAGTCTGTGTCCTCTCCACGTGCTCCAAGGGCATCTCCAGCCCCGGAGCCACCACCGGCGACAGCCCCAACGCCCTCCCGGGGAAGGAAACGGTGAGGTCAAAGCAGATTGGAGAGGCTGGAGGAAAATCTGCTGGAATTGAGCTGTGCCCACAACCCTTTGATTGCTTCCTTCCCATCATCAGAGCTCCCTGGCACTTCAAGAGGCAGAGAGATTTTTTTTAACCCTCCGCTTAAAAGCATTTCATGGCTCCAGTGGTTTTTTTTAACCCTGCTATGGGAGCTGTGCTGCAGAACTTAAATAAAAAAAGGCACCTGTCTATCCCAGAGCAGGTAGATCTGGAGGGATTATTGTTATTTCTCTTGTTCTCAGGGGTTCATTAAATTAGTGCATTGCATTTATTGTATCAATAACATGTTTTGAAATAAATGAATAGACAAACTTATAATAGACCTACTGGCTACACAGCAAAGTTCTGCTTGATTTGTCTGAAGCAGGGAGGCTGTGGACGGGCAGTGCTGGAGGAGACAGCACTGGGAGACCCGGGGAATGCTCCGTGAATCACCTCGAGCCACACTAACAGCGAGATCAGATGGAATAAAGAACTGAGGACAAACAGAGGATGTCCAGGAGCTGAGCGATCCGATGGCAGCTTCAATTTAAATATCTTACATTTACGGTCAAAGTGTAAGAATTTGGAAAGTCGGGTTCTAAATCAGTTAAAGTTTCTGTTTTAGCACAGGACCAGCAACATTTTTAGCCACTAACTCCTTTAGCAATCGAGGGCAATAATCACCACAAGACCCCCCCCAAGCACACCTTGTTTTCCAAGAATTTGGGCGGTTTATCTGAGTGCTCTCAGCCCAGCACCTTTGGCTTTGTTTTGTTTGGTTTGTTTTTTTTTTTCTTTTTTACAAATAACGACATGACCATTTTGGGATGCTCTTTAAAAAGGGATGGGGAAAGCTGTTCTGCAGAGAGATACAAACCGTGAGCAGCAGTTTTGTGAACTTGCCGGGAGCTTGCCAAGAACTTCTGGGATTTCTAGAGCAAAGACAGGGAAAGAGCATTTGTCACCCGAGCTGCTTCAACTCTTTCGGAGCCGTTTTACTGGTTGTGCCTCTAACACGGCATCGTAAGACTCTCACAGATCAAACAAGCGGATAAAACTAACTACATATTTAAAGGAAAAAAGAAAAAAAAAAACACAAAACCACCCCGTTTTCCATGGCTCGGTCCAGCAGAGGTGCCAAGAACAGCCAGGGAAATAAAGCTGTACAGTAGAAGGGGCAGCACAGCCTGGTCAGATCTACCATGAAATCCTCTTACGGCTGCGAGTGGGACCGGCTCAGGGTGGGCACGAGGAGGAAAATACCCCCCCCCCCCCCAGCACATCCCAACAATAACAACACCCCCCCTCCATGGCACCCTACAAAACACCTTTGGGGATACAAAAAAAGGGACAGGCACGGAAGGAACAGGTTAGTAGCTATGAGTAAAGTGTCTGTGAACACCATCTGGTTTTGTTAGTACTTGAGGCAGGTTCCCATTTAATGTCACGACAATTTTGACCGGTTGAGGAGCTGCCCAGAAAACAACATTAAAGTGGAAAAGGAAAGATGAGAGGTGGATAGGTTTGGTACGTGAAGTAGTAGTTACCTGCAAGGTGAAGTAGACCATGGTGGTGGCTGCGGGAGCCCCAGCTCTGCACTGCTCTATTCGAGGGATGGGAGAGGTGTCTCTGTCTGAAAGGTGCTTTGGTGTCAGGGTTTATATATGCTTCTGAAAGGCAATTTGCTTTTTGGTTTTTTTTGCAGCTGAACTTCAAGTGTGATGACATCAGCCTCTCGGGACGGAGAGGGTGGGGGGAATAGATGAGGAGGGGTGGTTTTTCTCTGCCGAAGAGAAGGGAAACCCCCCTGGTTTCAGGAAATAATAATAATAAAAAAAACAGTTTAGGACAATAACCGAGAAAGTTCAAGGAAATTCCTGTCTCCAAAATGCCACAGGTGCCAATGTGTGAAGCAACTGGCCCCAGGCTCCTCCTCCAGAGGAGGACTATAAAACTGGTACTTACCAGGAAATGAGAGGGACAAGAGCATCCTCCCATTGAGCCGAAGTGTCACCAAACCAGGTAATCCAAGCTGCAGAGGGAGAAGCGTGGCATCGGTGTTGTGCTTTGGTGCTTTTCTTGAATACATTCAGTGTTTTGTCATGTGGCTGACTCTTTTCATAGCTCTCCTCCTTCTCAGTGCTCAGCTCTGCCATGCTGCCTGCCATGTGCTGCCGGTTCATTGACATGTTAGTGCAGACGGG
>BJBW01005162.1:2353-15636 GCA_004320125.1 Scolopax mira | reverse complement strand
TTAAAACCGTTACCCCTTGTCCTGTCACTACACTTCCTCACAAACAGTCTCTCTCTGGCTCTGCTGTAGGCTCCCTTCAGATATTGAAAGGCTGTTTCTCCCCAGAGCCTTCCCTTCCCAAGGCTGAACAACCCCAGCTCTCTCGGCCTGTCTTCCTAGGGGAGGGGCTCCGTCCCTCTGATCATCTCCATGGCCCTCCGCTGGACCCATTCCAACAGGTCCATGTGCTTTCTGTGTTGAGGACTCCAAAGCTGGACACAGTACTCCAGGTGGGGTCCCAGGAGTGCAGAGTAGAGGGGTAGAATCACCTCCCGAGACCTGCTGGCCAACTTCTGATGCAGACCAGGACACGGTTGGCTCTCTGGGCTGCCAGCGTGCACTGCTGGCTTATGTTGAGCTTCTCATCACAAGCACTCCCAAGTCCTTCTCCTCAGGGCTGCTTTCCAGCCATTCTCCACCCAACCTGTAATTGTGCCTGGAATTGCCACGTCTCAGGTGCAGGACCCTGCACTTGGCTTGGTTGAACTTCATGCAATTTGCACGAGCCCACCTCTCCAGCCTGTCCAGGTCCCTCTGGATGGCATCCCTTCCCTCCAGCTTATCAACTGCGCCACCAGTTGACACCATTTTAACTCAGAACTCTATCCAGAGGTTGAAGGGTGTGTATTTCAGCAAAGCTTATGTCTTTTTACAAAGTTCTCTCTTTATTATCTCCGTCTTTTTATTAACCATAGCTTGCTGTTACTCAATAAGTTGATACTGAGGTATTTTCATTTTTAATGATTGTTTGCCCTATTTTCATGTTGTGAACATGCTGGTGTAGTGGCATGGAAGAAATGATGGAGGTTTTTTTAATCTGATGACAGTCAAAATCACTGTGAAACATACTCTTCCATCCGCTCTGTAGTTGTAGAAGACACTGCAAAGCGAACTTAGTGTGGGTCTTTGTGATGGAAATGAGTCAGGTGGGAGGAAAAAAGTGGTTTCTGAAACCAGTATTGTTGAGGGTTAATTTCATATAGTAATATGACATACAAGTTCAAAAAAAAGGGCCAGAAAACTTTCCCAAGTGTTGTTTTTTGTCTTATAGTAATTTTCTTTCATATTGCAGAAATTCCAAGGAGAAGATTTATTCTCGCTCTGGCTTTGTAATATCTAGGTTTAGTGAGTGTTGTTTTCGTACTGGCTTAGATCACTTTCTCATTGCAATGTTTGCATGAAAAATGTTTTCCTTTCATTTTTTTTTCTTTAACCGTAGGTAGCTTTGCTATAACATTTAAACTGTGACTAACACTTCTTGTTAACACTTAATCCTTTAAATGATACTTTGAAAGTGTTTAAATCAGTATTTTAAATTGAATGAGGCCTTAGAGCCACTCTGTACAACTGTGTCATTAACCTATAATTGTATATTGCATGAAGTACTTTGTTTTCATTACTTTGGAAAAAAAAGTAATGACCTTGCAATTGACTTCTCTATTTAACATTTTCATTTGAGCTTTTACACCATTAGAAGTAACTGCTTGTGTTGACCACAGAAGGAGCCAAAAAAGCAATGTACTGCAGTCAACCTAATTCAGTTTCATGCTAACAAAGTTAATATTAATTGGAGATTTACCAAATCAAAGGCGTTAATTTAATAAAAGTCAAGACTGTGAGATTCCTATTTCTTTTTGTAGATTGCCAGCCCTGGATTTTAAGAAATACTGTGCTGAATTCTGATTTTCACATCAGGATATTTAACACGTGAATAATTATCTAAATTATCTATTATCTAAACTGTTTGAAGTCAGTATTGAGTATGGGAAGTTCTTGTTAGTGAGAAAGTCCCATTTTGTGCTGAAACTATTTGGAAAATATTATTAAAAATTAAATTTTTACTTTATTTGCCTGGAGCATATTTCTCTTCAAAGCCTGTCAGTACTAAATAATCATCAGGCCCCACAGTCTTTGCTCATGTTGATAGGCAGCTCGAACAGCCTGGTGTGCCTCCCATTCATCTGTTCCCAGTATCATCAGACACAAGGAAGGCAGAGCAGACTGTCCAAACTGGCTGTCATTTCAAGAAGACTGGGACACATGAAAGCAGTAAGTAATAACGACTTAGCTGGGGGACTGAGCATTCTGTACCATAGGAAAAATGTGCTCTGCTTAAAGCCATGGAACTTGGCAGATAGGCTTAGGATTTCCTAAGGCACAGAACAAAAGCAAATATGGTGCTTTCTGATTGCCTGCTGCAGAAAAATGAGCTCTTCAGCAGAAAGTCATTTGTTTCCAGTTTTCCACGGGTTCTTAAACATGGAAGGAAGAAAGTTTTAGCAATGTTATACAGATGGCAAATGTCAGATTATTTTTTTTTCTTCTACAAAGTAAAGCAGAATCTAGTTGGCCTAATCTCAGTTTCCAGAGAATGAAATGGCTAAGATGGTTATTTTTAAAGCTTTTTAAAGTACAATAAATAAATAAATAAATAAATAATTTCTGGAGATAAAGGGGTGAAGGGGCAGAGTTAATTTTTGAAATACCTTCAAGGTACATTCAGCTTGGAAAATACATGTGCTTTTAATCAAAACTGTCAGGAGATGGGGTAGGAGTAACTCCCAAAATAACGTGTCTACTTTGGCACATTTATCGATCATGAAATAAAGGATCAGTAACTACCAACTCTTACAGTGAAAACCTTTGTGAGAACTTGGTTGTGTTAGTAAAGTAAAGGATAACTTTAAGATCTTGACTGGAGAAGTCTAAGGCATGCTGTTTTCCTTTGAGCAGGCTTGTGGCACAGTCTGTTTCCCCAGGCCTGATCTAGCTGTTCTCAGTCATCTCAAGAAACTACAGAAAGGACAGGCTGCCATCTGGGCTTAAGAAGGCTCAGAAGGGTAAGAACATGTACCAGTGTCTGCTTTCTGAAGTGGTTTGAGAGGGGAAAAAAAAAAAGAAAGTTCCTTTGTATCCTTTAGATAATTTGGCATAGGCTTGTGCCTGTCTTTTGTGCAGTGAGCTAGAGCAAATTTGGGTCATCAATATTCCAGGTACAAGGAAAGGATACTTTCATTTTGCACATCTTTAAAAACAGCGTGATGTCTTGCTCCCTGTTGTTCATATTTTTAACTGTTAATTAAATCCACTGACATTGCAGCTGTTTAGATTATTAACAGTATCCCTGATATTTGAAAATAATATGATTTATAATATTTTTATGATCTCACTAAATAGTGTTCACACTGAACTAAAGCATGCTCTGTTTAAAAGGCAAGACAGTATATTCAAGTTATGAATGTTTATTGTTATTAAAACATGTCTTTCATTGTGAAAGCTTCATTTTGAATTTTCATATAATGTAAGAAACAAAGGATTTCAGAGTCAAGGTTTTGCTTTTTTTTTGTTCCTCCATGTAGTTCCATGATGACCCATTCATAGAGATCCACAAATGTCCTTAACAGCCTGAGGGCAGGCTCTTTGAAAGTTTGCTTAGCTCAGTGATTGCATGCAAATATATCACCATATAATTGAATGGAGGGTATATTGGAGAAATGTTGACTGGCTTGAACATTAGAAGACAACCATACACTTACGCATGATTTAGAATTTCTGTCATAATCTGATGGATGATGAAGCTCTTAGTTTTAAAAGTCTTTTTAGAAAGATTTGTAATGGTGCTCGCAATTGCATATTTTTCCTTGAAGGGAAGCTTTGTTTGTTTGCTTAATGTACTGCTCCTGATAAATCAATTTTTTTTTATAAGTAGCTTTCTTCTCCAGCACTGTCATTTCCTAAAGAGCTGCTTCTGTGATGTCACAGCCTAATATTTAGGTTGTTCCATTTCAATAGCAAAGAAATCTGGTATTGTCATAAGCATTATGCATTAAGCAAATGGATGTGACTGACATAGCTGCTATGTGTACACAATTTTCTTTCCTGTCTCATCATGTCTTTGCTGATAAAAAAATGTAGAAAAGCTGTTTGAAAGGACAATTGATTTGTTGTAAAGCTGTTAGTAGTCCGCTAATGTAGCACAGAATGCTTATAAAAAGATTTGAAGAAGAATTTAGTCATTTAATACACTCATTCAAGCTTGTAAAATGGAATTTTGCAGTTCTGGATATATTCTAATATTTGGAGAAGACCAAGTATCAGAATTAGTGAATACCAATCTAATATGTCTGATTCTGGGAGAGGTAATAGGTAATTGTCATGTGATTACAGAGATGAGTGCACTCAACAGCAATTTCACTTCTTAAAGTCTGACTCCCCACAATACTTGAAACAAGGTTGAATCAGTCTGGTCAGCATGATACCTTTAAAGCAAGATGCTGCCAGGATGCTGAGACTACTTTTAAGGAGAGTGTTCAGTCTTGATCCAGTAAGCTGTTATATTGAGGCAGACGTGTGGGGTTGTCTCTGTTATGGTATTGTGTTTGTTATCTCTGAGTGTTTTATTCAGTACTTTGTTAGGAACTGACCCAAGTCCCTGTGCACAGTCTCAGCTCTAAAAAGACTAGGGGAATGAATTGTAGCAACAATTGAACATCTGTGGTCTTCTCTGTGCTTTATCATGATACTATTTTTTTGTTGTTTTGCACAGCACTCTGCTTCCACTAACAACTGCTCTTAAGATTAAATTGAGAAAAGTTAGTCTCAATCTAATAATGGAATAAAATATGCAGCTTGGGAAGGAAAACCTGACATGTTATTCTAAGGTTCTAATTTGTTTGACTAACTTTAGTGAATACCATTTAGCTTTGGATTAGTATGTATTCAAATACAGATATTTTAATTGCAAGTACTACTGGAAAAGATCTTAAGGGAGTAATCATAATGCAGGAAAAAAAACAGATTCAGGAGCTGACCATAATGACTATAGGCTATTTAATGTAATGAATAGCATACATTTTCCATTTATAAAGCCACTAGCATTATACAAATGAGGATCATTTGGTGCAAAGCCCATAAACTCTACAGAAAAAGCTATAGAGTAACTTCTTAATGAACATTTTGTAAACAAGCTGCAGTGTGCAAGGTCCTAAGGGCTCTGCAAATATGAGGTTTTCTTTGGATAAAAGTCTGCCGAACCTGGAAGTGGATTAATATGTAGGCTGTGTTTCAATTTTTAATCTGAAACTTCAGATAATACTGTATTTCATTTATCTTCTATGAAAAGTTAGTATGTTTCTGTAATAGGCTAAGATATTATATAAAGGTAAATAATTATAAAAAGTAAACTTAATTAGACTTATGCCATAAAGGAAAAAAAAAAAACAAAACAGTAATTTACAATACCTCCAGAATTATATAAACTACGTTTGTGGCAAAAAGAACCAATTAATATTAATATACCAGGTCTCTATTTAGCCCATTTATATGAAAATTTTTTTGTGTGTCTGTACACTAATTCTGAAAGTTCTGAGAGGGACAGAAATCTTGACTCTGCAGACTCAAACAAATCTTCTTTGAAGATAAAAAATTGTAATCATTCTTCATTATTTTAAAAAGTTTTTATAAAGAAATAGAATATATGCTCCTATAGCTTAATATCTTTGTTCCCCTGCTTTTTGTTCAATCAAATTGTAGTTCACTACAGAGAGTAACAGCAGTTTTGGTCCTGAAAATCCATTTTCCTTCTCTTTTCTTAGGAAGGTCAATCAGTCATAACACAAGGGAAAAAAAAAAAAAAGGATCTGTCCCCTTATCCTGCATTTCAGTGCTATGGTATCACTTTATCATTTGTATTAGTCCATAAAAAAAAGTGAGAAATTTAGTTTTTTAGATCAAACATTTGTGCAGGCTGTGTCATGTGATTAAAATGTGGTTTTCATTTCTGCCTTTTATTTTTGTCTGTTTTATTACTGGAGCTGTTATCATATGTGTGTCTGTAAATTGCATCTGAAAAGTTTTATTAAGAGTTCTGTTAAAGTATAGAAATGAAGTGCTTAAAAGTTGTGAATTTCAAGAGTTAAAGTTTCTTGTATAATCTCAGATTTGGCCTCCCTATACTTATCCACAATGGCACAGTCTTTAATTAGAGAATCACATACTTCTTTTTTTCCCCTTAGGAGTTACACTTCATTCAATGCACAGGAGTGATAATGCTTACTTGATGATTGCTGCCTTCATCATTCTGTTTCATTCTCACTGTTCTGTGTGTGGCCATAGGCTTTATTTACTGCACCTTAATCAAAGCATGCTCTGGTGACAAAACTAATAATTTCCAATGGGATTTTCTGTAGTTCTGGTCCCTTTAGGTCTGAGTAGTTCACAAGTGTTCTTAATCATCTTTAGAGTACCCAGTTTTCAATGTTGAGACAGTATTTCAGGTGAGCAGCTGAAGTACTAAAAAGCAAACATAAAAACTCTCAGCTGATTTTGGGTGCTGCGGTTGTGATGAGTTGTGCCTGATAGTTCAGAGGATTTTTATTACACAGCACTTTATCTGTTCCAGGCAGAGGTCCTCTTTGATTCTAACAGAAGTGATGCATTTTCAACACTTCTTCAAATTCAGTACCCAAAAGATCAAGAGCACATAATGGTCACCGTTAGGGGGCTGGTTTAAATGATATAATGTGCAAGAAGAGAGGAGATAGAAGCCAATCCCTCAGGGCAGCACTATCTGTAGGATTATTGTTTCATTTCACATTTGCCACATGACTTCCACTCTCAGCAACAGTTCAGAAAAGGGCACTATAGAAAACAGCTTTACTATGTAATCTGGCATTTGTGTCCAATTGGATGCCAAGAGTAGATCCATTCTGTTCACTGATTGAGGAAATTATGTAAAAAAATAAATTCAGTTTAGGGTTGTATCATGATGCATGACTGCCCTGGCAGTGTGCAGTAGTAAACATTCTGCTTTGAATGTGGAGTGGGAAAAAAAATCAGACAGGAAAGAGAAAAGAGATAAAGCAGAACAAGTACTAGAGTCTCCTTGCTTGAAAGAGAAGAAGAAAATGGGACTCTGTGTGAAGGAAGGCAGACATGGAGTAGTTAAGCAGAAGAGAGACAGTGAGATAGTGCAAGTATCAGGGTGGTCTCTGATTGCACGCATCAGATGGTTTGGTCACATCTTGTAAAGACCTACTATGGACTTGGTCTACTGGTGCCTTTTTTGTTCTTTCTTAAATAGCAGGCAGGTCTTTCCAGTCTTTCCAAATTTCCTATCTCACCATATTCTTCGAGGACATCTTTTCTCTCTGTCTTTTCTACTCGGGCAGTTGAAAGAGATTTTAAACCTTTCTCAGGTCAGCATGGGTGTTGGAGGATAGATGGGAGGCCTGCTTTCTGCCACATATTCCCACCTGGTTCTGGTCTGGCTCATTGCTGCCAGGAGGGACTGAGAAATACCAGGAAAAGCCTTGCTATGCTCCTGGACTCTTGGGCCAATAAGCATTTAGTTTTTTTGTGTTGCTGGTAGGTAAGGTGTTAATGAGTTTTTGTGAAGTTTAGCTGCTTTAACTGTGTGTTTTAAAAATGCGATAAGCCTTTAAAAAATGTAATTTTGAACCTCGTTTTGGCAAATATGAACAGGTATTCATGGCTATGTGAAAAGCCACATTCACTATACTAAAGTCTGTAACTCCCTCCTGCCTAATCTCCCTGCTCCAGATCAGTGAAATAGCAGAGTTGTTCACCAGCCATTTTTAACATATGCCAGATATTTCTCAAGAC
This sequence comes from Scolopax mira, assembly GCA_004320125.1. Classification (NCBI taxonomy): domain Eukaryota; kingdom Metazoa; phylum Chordata; class Aves; order Charadriiformes; family Scolopacidae; genus Scolopax; species Scolopax mira. The sequence goes on along the minus strand of BJBW01005162.1, from coordinate 7,974 downwards.
CAGAAGCTGTTTAGCAGAATAATTGCCCTTTCATTTTTGCCTTGTTCAAACTTCTTTTACTCTAAACCAAACAAATAAATAAAACAAAACAACCCCACAAAACCCCACAGCGTCCCCTCAAAGATAGGGAAAAAAATTAACTGCAGTTATAAACTGTTAAAATAGGTTAATAAAACATGAAATACCACATAATCTTAACGATCACCTCTTCTCTAATATTCCTCTTGTATTATTGAAAGTTTTATCTGAGATTTTCTTAACCATGAATGGAATAATAATACATTAGATACTGAAGCATGTACAAGATATGGAAGTGAAACAAATCTGTGGGATTTCCCACAATACAAGTTTTCTTAAATAACACTTTTATTTGTATTATCTAAAAAACTTACTTTCCCAATGTAAAAAAGAAACCTCCTTTGAGTGCAGTAACGTCTGCATACAGCTTCATAGCAGTGTTTCTTGGTAAACAGATGCATCATATCATGGTACCTGGCATCGGCAAAGGCTGAAGAATTAAAGGGAAAGTGTGTCTTTACAAGCCAAATCTGAGGAGTGGAGGAAAGCCAAATAGAAAGTTTACTATTCTGTTATTTCTAATTGATCTACCAGTATTCTTTGAATGTTGGAGTGAACATGGTGTGATGCAAACTTTTGAGAGATTTTTTTTTTTTGGGGGGGGGTGGGGGTGTAGAATGTTCCAAACAATATTTTACAGGGTCTTCTTCTCTGTTCCATTATACATTACATTCCCTTCAAGAGAGTTGGTGGAACTAGTGGGATGGGGAACATGGTGGGATGGGGAAAAGAAAAGAGTAAAACTGAGAAAACTTGTCAGTTGAGATAAAAACAGTTTAATAAGTAAAGCAAAAGCTGTGCATGCAGGCAAAGCAAAACAAGGAATTAATTCACCACTTCCTATTGGTAGGCAGGTGTTTGGGCATCTCCAGGAAAGCAGGGCTCCATCACATGTAACAGTTACTTGGGAAGGCAGAAGTCATAACCCCAAAGACTCGCTTCCTTCCTTCTTCTTCCCCCAGCTTTATATGCCGACACATGGTATGACGTCACATGGTATGGAATATCCCTTTTCTCAGTTGTGTTCAACTGTCTCAGCTGTGGCTCCTCACAACATTTTGTGCACCCCCAGCACACCACTGGCAAGGTGGTGTGAGGAGCAGAACAGGCTTTGATTGCTTAGCAACAACAAAAAACATCAGTGTGGTATCAACAGTATTTCCATCCCAGACACAAAACATAGCACTAACCAGCAGCTAATAAGAAAGTCAACTCTCTCCCAGCTGGAGCCACACCACATGGATTCTGTATACTTACATTCCTGCTTTAAATTGATCTCATTTGTAGGCATTGGCTCCCTTGGAAAGATGAAAAGACAGAAGCTTGCAGCAGAAACCCTAAGAGATCAGCTGGCCTGACCTGTGGGTTTCGGTTTTATGAAATGTTGGTGTTGTGAAATCTGAACTTCAGTTGAAGTAGCTCAGCTTTTAACTTTTTAATCCTGTAGCTAAGGGATCCAGGCCCCAGTTATTGTAAGTTCTTCTGTGAAATTGCTAGTATACCCCCTAGTTATGAGGGAAGGAAAAAAAGGTGAAAAACATTAAGACACCCTTAACAGCTAGGTTTTCTGTTGCAGCTGGCCAAAACATAATCTAACTAATGATCTGAGAAAAACAGTTTTCCCTTTTATTTTTTTTTTCCTTCCCCCCCCATATAGCTCATTGGCAAGCTTCCCATAGTACCTGCTTTGACAGATCTAAAACTGCCTCTGTCTTTATCACATGGTCTAGCTGATGCCAAATTCTCTGGACTTTCAGATGTTCCAGTGGACATCATAGTGTTGTACTGAAATCAGAGAAAGTTAAATTCTCTGAAGTGGACATACCTGAAGATAGGCATGAGTTTTTCCAAACGTCCACTATGCAGTGAGCAATAAAGTTTTTGTATTCTTTCCAATTTATTACTTTTAAATAATTTATATGTTTACCTTTTGTCTGTTTCTTATGGTTGACATTTCTACATGTTCTTAATTTAAAATAGGATGCAGGAAGTTATGAAGCTTTTGCCGTTGTTCCTGATTCAAGAACAAGTTGTGTTGAGAAACATATGAAAAAGCAGCAGATTACGTAATGAAAACTAGAACTGTTTTGTCTCTGTGCTGTGGGTAGGAAAGAGAGAAAGGCCTTGGTCAGGTGTGGTTTGAAAGATGGGAATGTAACTGGGATTTTTACAGGCTGTAAAATGAATATAGGGGAGAGTAAAGAATCAGCTAATTAAGTGGCAACTTGGCACTGCTTCATACCTGTAACCATCATTGAGATGCTTGCATGTACAGTCATCTGGATGGTTCATCTCATATAGCTAACCAGCAGCTTGTTTATGAGGCCAGAAAATGATACGAGCAATGGAAAATTAGCAAAATTAAAGCAGGAAAGCTGAATTTCTGTAGTGCAGTGTTGAGAGTCTTGATGAAAAGACTCCAGACCCAGAAAAACTACAGCACTTATTTTTATGTGTCCTGTTGCTGCTTCAACACGTGAAACATTAGAGAACAGCTTTGCAAAAACTCCTGGTACAAACACAGTTTTTTTGACAAAAATGAAGGTCTGTCTGTCTTTTTTTTTTTTTTTTTTTTCCCCTCACACCCCTTCCCTCCCCCCAGTAGCTGTTTGCTTGTAATGGCTCTCTGCTGCTGCAAATGTCAGTGTGGACATATACTTATGGGGAATCCAAACATCCTCTTAAAAAAATAAAAGAACTGTTTGTCTCTGTTACAGAATGAACAGGAGATGGACCAGAAGATGCAGTAGCAAAGGGAATGTAAGGGATTGGGATAACAACTGAAATAATGTTAAGGTGGACTAGCACTGGGATTTGGGGAGGAAAAAAATGGAAATTGTGCCTCAATCATCTGAGCAATCAGTCAGTCTTCCTTCATCTGAGGCAATCAAAGATGAAGGCAGCTCTTACTAGCTTACTGAAGAGATTGGGAAGATGACTAGGGAAAAGAAGCTGATGAAGATGTGTTTCATGAGAAATTGATATGCAAAGAGGTAAATGGACACTATAAACCAGTGTCACAGGGCCCAGGGTGGCACATACTTATGTCTGATGCGGAGTCTGTGAAAGTGGATTTTACAATGAGAGGCTGGGATCTACAGAGAGACTGGGTCAACAGAGCAAGAGCCTAAAATTCAGGTCCTCTGCTTGTGCATCTTCTCTTAGGTGAGCCTCCTTTTTTGCTTCCTTCCTCCTCTTTCTTCTTCTAGTGCTAAAGTCAGCTTTTGAGGATATGCTCTTTTGTTGTCAATGGCCCATTCTAACACCAGTTGGAGCATGGATTGTTTTGCAGATAAGTTACCTTTCTCTCAAGTATTGATTTCCTATAACAATGTTCAGAATTGCTATTTGATTCATACAGGTTTTATTGTTTCTTCTTGTTACATTCTTTAATTTAGTTTTTTCAGGCATTTTTACATCCATGATTCAACACAATTATGCTATGGGAAGTATTAGAGATACTAAAAGATGAACATTAAAAATGAGTAAATATTGGCCTCACAGGCAGTTGAATGGAAAATATTTCAAGGTAAAGATTTTGTGTGTGGGAGGTCATATTTTAGAAAATTATTCTGGAATTTTATTGGAAATCATGGGTGGCAGATTAAACATGATAAAAATAACATCAAACCTGCTTCCATTATATTATCAAAAGAATCTTAGAATTGCTTCCCTGAAGTTACCTTTTTAATTAAACTGTACATCTTTCATATAAATGTTAGAATGTGAAAATTAAGTGCAATTCCAGTTGTTTCAGAAGTAGGCTTAGACAACTGAAAGAACAGTCATAGGAAATACAAGATTTTTTTTTTCTATTGGCCTTATTGTATAAGGTTAGCTAATATCAAGTGAGTTAATAATAAAAGTGGTGTGTGCATTGTTTTTAAGACATTCCTATGAAAATAGTTAACATTAAAAATTATGCAACTTCATGGACTTGTTCAGACTTAGGGACCTTGAGAGTCTTGATAATGATGCTTCCACCCTGTGTCCATTGTGAAGCTCAAGCTCCTCTGGGTTTCCAGCCCGCATGCATTTCTGTACAGGCACTTTGAAATGGTTTTGTCTTTTGTAAGATCTCTTTTGCTCTCTTCACTCTGCTCACATACTTGCCAGCCATGATTTCTATGTCCCTCTGAGCTGCACGCTGTTATCATCCCTTGACGTACCTTGTTTGAGGTGCTTTAAAACAAATTCGCGGGAAATTAAAGTTATCAGCAATGGCAGTCATATTCTGTGACATTCTCAGCCTATATTTTGCTGAGGTGATAAAGTATGAGTAAGTGGGCCAGTATAGCAGTCCTGGACGAATCTGCTAGCAACTCTGCAGGAAAGAGCAAAGCTCTGTGAGAATTCCAGTTGTCCAATATGTCCTACTAGAAAGAAAAAGACTACTCTGTCGAAATACGAAAATGGATATAAAAGACAGTTTTTAATAGCTAAAGCTTTTCAGGACTTGATCACACTTGAATAATATCTTTGATTATAATGTTACAGAATAGTACAATAAAAATTAAATTACCAATTGTTGAAGCCATCATGATGGTTTGAGAAATTTTCATTTTACTCTTTTAAATTTGCTTAATGAAAAACTGACTCAGTTTTTTTAAGAACTTGACAACAACAGAAATGCCTGCTTTCCAGCTTATTGACTAATTAATTCTATTTGGTAGCTTATAGACTGCTCTGCTCGGTTGCCACACTATTCAAACCTTTACAGAGGTATTATAGTAGAGAATATTTGAGTAATTTCTATTTACTAGAAATCAGTAAAAGTTCCCTATTTTGACTTCTGCAATTCTGTGATGGGTAGGTACAGACTCTACAGGAAATACAGGCAGAGGAGGGAGGTGGATTGCATTACGCATGAAGGAGCGTCTCAAATACATGGAGTGTAATAGCTCCATTTAAAATCATACATTTTAAAACATTTAATATTAAAAACCCCTATGGATTGGTTATAAAACATAACATAGTTTCATGGTAACAAGTGTTCATAAATCACGTATGTGAAATTAGTAATATGCAAATTGAAAACTTAGGTAAAGTTCCAGTGAAGATTGGATGGTCTGCTTGTGGAACTGGAGATGTTAAATGTGATTTCTCTGCCAGAGTTATGTCTTGTAACAGATTCTGCAGCTGGTACATAATCTGAACATTGAGTTTAGGAAGATGTAAGTTAGACTGATGTCACTGAGTGACCTGGTAGCCATCTGGAAACCATATCATACCTGACCTAATGGAGTCATAGGTTTCTGAAAGACATGTGCCATATTGTGCGTGTGAACTCTTGTTGGAGCTCCCTTGTTCTTTTTTTTTCTTATATTTATATAAGAAAAAGTATATTTAGTAGCTCTAAGTCATGTGAGTATTTTGATGTGCTGATCAAATAGCTAGGAAGGTTGATGACAATAACATTTAACCTGAGACAATAACCTGAGAGGGATCTGGTAGGAAATGTGGCCCAGAGTCACAAAAAGATGTTGGAACCATTAGCTCATCTGAAGTGCATCTATACCAATGCACACAGTATGAACAACAAA